>MU223038.1:2619235-2647743 GCA_018584345.1 Thuja plicata | reverse complement strand
CATCCCTCTCTCATGGGGGGGCTAGTTGTACTTATGGTCTTGAGAGAGTCTCTTGAGCCATTTATTTTCTGCTTTTTTCTATCTCTTTTTGGAGAGGGGTTTTTCCCACTGGGTTTTCTTCTTTTTCATTGGTTTACATAGATTTCCTTGTATTGGGTACCTGATCAGGCCTTGCTGTCGGGACCCATTTCTTGCTTTCATAGCTGTGCTAGGTTAGCTTTCCCCCTGCGCTTAGCTTAAGGGGGGGTGTTGGAGTAATCATTAGTTTGCTTATTAATTAAATTATGTTGATTTAATTAATTAAGTTATTACTATTTAGTGCTTAAGATTTCTCTTAGGTGCATTAATAATTAATTCTTTTATTAATTATTAATGTGCAACCTAGCTTTTTTAGGCTTTAGGGTTTTGTTCACCTTTATAGGTTGAACCTTGTAATTCTTTTTTCATTAATTCAGATTATAATTTTTCTCTCACATTTTGAGTAACTTCTGAGTTATGCTTTTTCCTCCTTCTGCTTCTCTCTTGTAACAGGTTATTTGCATGCAGGTATTCTTGACATTCTGTGGATTTGTATTTCTCAAATCCTATAGGGAGAATATAGTGATTTAATAAATAATGATGCTTCTTGTGACTGCATATCAGAAGTGGGTGAACATTATGATAATGGTTCACCTCATAGTGAGAAAATTTCTAATTTCTTGACTTATGAATATATGAAATATTTAGGGAAGGATAGCTCTAAATCCTTAAACCCAACACACATTGAGTTTGACAAAGAATGTATATCAGATGGTCAAGATTTTGATATGTGTTTTTTATTCTCCTTCTAATTTTGTGTCACTAGGTTACAACAAGATTGAATATGATATATTATATGATGAAAGCATCAGAGCATTTTGAGATTCAAAGGATGAAGAAGTTCCTGACATAATGATGAATATTTCTTAGGATAATTATGTGGATTATGATTCTTTTCTAGATTCTAAGTCATTCATTGAACCACTACAGGATGATCTTTTAGTTGCTCAAAATATGCAAGTACATGATGAATGTGTGGATGAGTGCTCTCCCTCCAACAAATAGGATAATGATTTGTATAAGGTTGATAATTTACAAGTGATTTATTTAGGGAACTCTAATATGAATATGAAAATCAGTGATAGAATATAGGATAGTTAATCTACTGAAGAGGAGAGTAAGGATGATGACATAGAGTTTTCATTTTTTGAATATGATAGTGTCGAACATTATTTTTTTTCAAGTATTGATATGTCTCCTCTTATAGAAGGTAAATATGATTCACATGTGGTCTCTGATATTTATGATAAGCTAGATCTTGAGGATTCACATAGGGTTGTCTCCTGTCATATAAAAAGTGGGCTATAACATGTGCCAATTTATGAGTTTCCTTAATGTTTGCATGAAGAACATGAAGTTGAATATAATAGTTTTTACTTTGATGTGCAAACTATTGATGTGGTGGATCTTATGATGTTGATAACAACTATATGGTATAATATGAGTGCTTTTCAATTCATTTGGATGATGATTTTTGAAGATGTGGCTCAAATGGTGAATATCTTAGTGATATTTTGAATGATGAGCTAATGAAAAGTTTCAGTAGGTTTGATCAGACATATGAAAGTGATATTTTCAGCTTGTTTCTATAGCAGAGAGCAAAGAATCATGTTTATGACAGGAAAATTGGATCAGACATTTGTTAATGGCTTTGGGCCATCAAACCTAGTTTAAATCCTTCAAATCAGAGCAATAAAGAGGCAGAGGTTGTGTGACTCTACTGAGTTGTCAATTGTAAATAAGTTTTGGTGATCCTTTTTTTTGTCTATTGTACCTATTATTTTTCATTTTCTATAGGTGGTCTTCTTAACTCAGAGTTTTGGAATCTTGTTATGCCTGCAAGTGACATACATCCCCAGTCGGAGCTACTATTAGCACTATCAAATGTTTCCATGGATTTGATTCTTTCCTTTTTTTGCAATGTGAAAGCACTAGCTCTTAAAATATAATGGATTTGTTCTTGAACTTTAGTTCATTTGATGCAAAAACCCTAAACTTGTTTGGTATGTTATGAAATATCGTTACCTTTTTTATGTCACCTAAGTCACTTAATTCCATGGTTTAAGTTGTCATTGAGCGGGGCCACATCTAATATCTTTTAAGTCCTAGGGGGTTTTTAATTATTTATTTCATGAAGTTCCTAAGTTTCTCACAACATTCTACCTTTTCCTAGGTATCATGCAGGTTCCTTTTCATCTGACGATAGGCATTAAGCCTTAAGCGCAACATGTTGTCAATTTATTCTTCAAGGCCTCATGATATGGCACCATGTGTCCTTAGATCATGGGGCTGACTTGATGAAAGTTAGCAGAAGGTTAATGATCGACATATCCACTTTAATCTAATGGTTGGTGTGATTCCTTAATGACAATATACATGGTGTTTTATCATTGTGGGTTCATGAATATGAGAGATGTATAAAGTGGTCATGTTGTGGGAAGACTAGGCATCAATCAGTTTTCTTTTCATCAAATGTTGGGCATAAAACCTTAAAGGATAGATGATTGATTGTTATTCATCGAGGATTTACGCCTATATGACACATGTATATCTTGTGATCACAGGTGCCTTAGGTTTTTTATCCCACATTGGCAGTGTTGGGGAAGAATTTGATATTTTATATCTGATCTCAAAATGGTTAAGTGTCGAAAGGCACGAGTCTTTTTGGTCAGTAGTTCATGGATGAAGTGGTGATGTGGTAGCCAACTAGCAGATAGGAAGGTACTTTTGTGGGCCCATGCCAAGGTGACATGGATGAGGAGTGACATGTGTTTGCAAGGCATCATGGGGTGATCTGAGTCATGACAAGTCTAGTTGGATCATGACATTATAACTATGTGACATGTGGCGGGGCAGGCCAAGTAGGATGGTGAGGTGGTAGAGGTACCTGTGAATCTGAGGGTTCCATGTGGTGACAAGTGGTGGCTTGTCATTTAGTTGTGATGGTTATAGGAGAGAGAAATGAATGTTCAAGATTTTGTGAGGTACTTCCGCTTGTCGTGCCCGCAGCTAAAGAGAAAGGCTAAGGCACAATTTAGATTAACATGAATCTAACGATTTAAGTTGTCCCATGAAGGCAAGCTGCTATTTTTTTATCAATGATAGGATCACACCCTTATGCTAGGTGGAGGTAAGGGGGACCAAAGATGTCGGGTTACCAAGGTATTTTTTGGGTGCTTAGATCTATTCAGATCTAACAAACGTGCTTTACCGCTAAGAAAAGTTGCAAGGTAAATATTGTTCATGGCTTCACACATGTATGACGCATGGAATATGGTAGGAACAGACCTTCAAGATGGAGTTAATGTAAATTTTGGGTAGTTTTAATTTGATTTTGTAGTGGGTGTGATGCCTTGAACCAAAGAAGTGTGATATTTATCCTTCACGACATCGTGCTTACGTGATGCGTGTCACATGTTGGGTCTTTCTCGGAGCCGTTAAGTGAAGTTAAAGATCTATTTGATTTTTGAAGATCCAATGGTGTGTATGATCCTACCATGCAAAGTTGAGGTTTTCTTAACTCATCTCAGAATCACAATTGCGTGACACCTATCCAGATCAGCCATCGCAGGTTGAAAGGGGAGTAAAGAATTTCTCGATGCCACTAGTCGATCAAGATTAGTTGTTTTTCATGGGAATCTTAATTAAATATTGATGGTGGTGTTTTAAGCTGATTTGAAATTTTAATCTCAGTCATTGATACCATTTTCTACACCCGAGGTAACCATTGCAACTGACTTTTGATTTTTTTAACTCCTTCTAGAGGGTTTTTCAAGCGGTGAACTATGTCTTTTGTTACAAGTGAGTAGATAGAAAAATATGATCTCCTAGATCATGTATACATAGATGTAGGGTTTTTTTTGGATGAAAATTGATCAGTTTAGATTGCATTTATGTTGAGAGGTGATAGTTGGGGTTTCTGGTGAAGATTTGCAGTTCTTTCGTAACACTAGGTCAGATTTATGTCTCTTCTGCCTTAATGATGGGCACTATTCTACAAAATCCCAAGGTGGTTGATGGCTTAATATCAGATTGTACATAGGATGGATTTTAGAAAGGTTTGACTTGATGAGGACAGGATAGTTTGGTGGTTGTGCAGATCAGATCAAATCCTTTAATGATCTTTTGGAGAAAGGTCAGTCAATGACATGAAGGATTGCAGTAAATTAGATTTCATAGAAGGACAGGTTTCAGATGAATATCATCTCTATGGTTTCCTTCTTCTATAAATCTCCTTATTTTCTATCTTGTAAGGGTTCCAAGATTTTGGTCCCACGGGGGATATAGTAGAATTTTTTTAAACTGTATCAAGACAGAATAGAATTTTTTTTTAGATCTTTAGCATTTTTTGAAGTATGTATTTTGAAATAGATTTATATAGAAGTAGGATTCTTCATACTTAACACAATATTTTAGATTCAAGTCTCTCCTTGGTGCCTATCTTCTAAGATTTTGATCTTCTGATTCAATGCATAGAGTTTATCTATTTATATATTTTTAGTCCTTAATTTTGATCTATGAAAAAAATTAATGCTCTAGATATGACATAGGCTCATTTGCTTTGTCTACATAATGATCTTATAAGTAGTTTTTCATCTGAGATTACTTATGTTTATGGTTTTGAGACCTTGACAATAGTTGGTTTTTGTATTCTACTCCTAACCTAGAAATATATCCCAATGGATAAAGAACTGATCATAAATTAGTACATCCTTTGTTGATACATGTATAGATGGGTTTGGCTATATTCTACAAAGTTAAATCAAAACCATTTCCAAGATCTTTCATATTTTTTGGTTGTTGGTTGTAAGTCCTTCATGGTAATGGAGATTCAATGAATGTGTGGTTAACATTTAGTACTTTCTTACCATTATGTGTTTTTAAAATCTAGAGTCATGAAAATTTGAATGTCTATCTGTATTACGTGTACCCACCTTGGATTTACATAGCCAAAAGTGTAGAGGGAAGCCTTCTACCTATAGTTGGTCCAGTTACCTTGAAGATCTTACCATATTTGGAGATCACCACTCTTAAAATCAATCTCAAGATATATTGGTAGCTTTGAAAGAATAAATGGTTTTAAACACCAACAAGTCCTCTTAATCTATTCTTCTTACTCACTTTGATTAAGTTATCAAAATTAACATGACAAAGCCTTTTATTCCATAACCAAACATCTTCATCTCTAGAAAATAGGAAACTTTTCGTAGAAGTGTCAAGATAAAATAAATTAACTTTAGATTTTTCTCCAGTAGCAATCACATTTCTCCTCTCATCAAATAATTTCACTCTTCAATATTGAAATTCCAGTCAGTGACCTATATTTAGCTATGAAACACTCAATAGATTATATGTTAATCCTTCAACCCAATAAACATCATGACTTCTTGTGTTATTCAGTAGAATTATAGATCCTTTTCCTTTCATAGGATATGGAGCATCATTACAAAATCTAGCATAACCTCCATCATGCTTTTCCAAGGAAATAAACTTAAGTGTGTCACCAGTCATGTGATGTGAACAACCACTATCTATAATCCACATTTTATTCTTACTTACTTGTGATATTAGGGCTCTGGGTTCTTCTTCATTAGAATCATCTTTTATAGAAAAATAAACAACTTGTTTTTCCTCATTACTCTCAATAGAATCATCATCACTTATTCTCTCATTAGAAATATAATAAGATTTCTTACCTTTGTTTTTGTAGTCTCTCTCTCTCTCTCTCTCTCTCTCTCTCTCTCTCTCTCTCTCTCTCTCTCTCTCTCTCTTTCGTCCTTATCTCTATTATCTTTCTTTTCCTCCTTATCATTCTATGGATAGTAAGATGCAAAGTGACCAAATTTATCACAATTAAAACATTTCAAAGGTAACTTACCTCGGTATTTTCCTTTTCCTCTTTGTATCCTTCTAGCCAACAAAGCTTCAAATTAGCTTTCATTCTCATCATATTTAGTAAATAGATCTTCATGTCCTTCAGTGCAACTATAGAATTTCTCACTAGAACTGCTCTAATAACCATCTCTAGCAACAGTTTCCCTAGCCTTTCCTATCTTTAAAGAAGACTTAAATACAGATTCAATCTTACAAGTAGAAGGTGCACTATTGTCAAAATCATTTAACTCAAATGAAGTTAACTTACCAATAGTAGCATCTAGTAAAATATTCATCTGGGGTATAGATCTCATCTCTTGTATAGCAGATACATGAATAACATGACTCAGTACTAGAGTTCTCAACATTTTTCTTGTAACATCATCCTCTTTTACGATACCACCAAATTCTCTGATATAATTAATAGTCTCCTTAAGTCTTTTACTATATTGTATTATATTCTCTCCTTCCTTCATCCTCATAGAGTCAAATTTCCTCTCAAACTTTCTGATTTATCCTTCTGAACATGTTGATCTCCACCGTAGATCAATACAATCTTATCCCACATCTGTATTTTAGTAGCACAACCTTCAAGCTCATTATATTCTTGGTCGGTAAGTATAGAGGCAATCTCAATCATGACTTGTGTGTGTTCATATTTCTGTCTTTGCTCACTAGTATTCAAAGTTGCAATAGTGGGTGCTACATATTCATTCTCAAGATATTAAAGTGCATACTCTCCTACTCTAGACACATGCAACCTCATTCTATTTTTCCATGTAGAGAAATGATCCCTATTCAAATTTGGTGCTTCCCTGTTATACATCTTTAGATCTTAACTCAAGTCCTTTAAACTTATCACTTAATAGTAACAAAGATATGATATCAATTGTTGGTCCTACTAAGAGGGGGGTGAAATAGACAAATCAAACTTAAACTCTTAAAAATGAACTCACTGATTCACTCAGTAAATATTGAATACAGTAAATAACTAACTCATGAAATAACATAAGCATAAATCAATCATTCAAACTTAGCAAAATAAGATTAACATGTAAACTTAAGATATAACTCATTGCCACATGATTTAACGAGGAAACCCAATTTGGGAAAAACCTCTATGAGAACTGTAACCCAGAATAAAAATGTACCCTTCTGAAGTATGCACAGTTAAGAACCTATCATGTTAAAGATTACAAACACATTTACTAAATGTGACCCTATTAGGGGGTTTACCTCAGATCTATTAAGATCTTCACCCTGTTAGGAGTGGCCTTGTTAGAGTTCTTTAAACACTCTTTTGGAATGTCACCTAAGTCTAGGTTTTACAAATAGTATGCTTAAATCCACTTGGTTAAGATATTTCTCTGTTACAAATATTAATAAGAAACAATAAACTTTGATCTATAAAAATAGAAAATCATTATGCTTGGATCAAATCCTTTATGCTCAATTTAATACTGGCATCTCATATTCCATCTATTTGTTTCTTCGACTGTAGATTCTTTAATTTGTCTTTCTCTGTTCTACTCAGTAAAATTTGTTCTTCAACTTCTTTCCTTCTCTATTGAATTCGCCAATAGCCTTGCACTGTGTGTAATTATCATTCCTTATATAGACATACTTTTACCTCTTTTTCTCCTTAATTTTATTTTCCTTCCTTTGCACTTAGTCATTCAATCATCTTCTTCATATTTCTCAACTTGGTATACCATTTCACTTTTACCTCAAAACTTGTAACTTTTCTTAGAAATTTCATATTTATGTTTAACCACTTGATCTTTGACTTAGATAATCTCATTGAACTTTCCCATTTTTAGATCTTGTAACAAAATTCATTTCCTCATCTAGATCATCACTGCTTCACATTAAATTTTATTTCATCATCATTAATATCAGTATACTATACTCAGTAAAACTTGCTTTTGATGCAGGAGCATCCCAGGGTAGTTGGCTATCCTGCATGTTTGGGAGATTTGATGGAGTCATGTGGACTTATTTTCATGTGTGAGGGGTTTTGTAGAGTTTGATAAAACAACTTGGGTCTTGGTTAATTTCTTTTGATTCATTTAATGGAACTTGGCATGGTCTTGGTTGCTTGGCATGGACTGGGAGGAGCTCAGCCTTGCTTAGGAATTTGGTGCCTATTACAGGCTGTATAAGTAATTTTCCACAAAGAGTTAGAGGATGAAAATTTTAGGGATTGAAGAGGACCTATATTTCTACCTACAGTTAGAAGCACAAGTCCTAATTCATCTATATTTTACTAAAACATCAATTTTGGGCATTTAATTGTTGTTGTTGGCCGACTTGTGGCATTTAATTTATGTGTTTGTATTTAATTTATGTTTTGGGCTGACCTGTGGCTTAGATTGGTATAATTAGGGGTTGTGGCAGAAGTCTTTATTCATTATTCATCCATCCTAGAGTAGAGGAAGAGGCAAAGGAGTGATTTTTGAGAGGAACTAGTAGCTGTGGCTTGGGAAACAAGGAGATTGCTTGGTGGGCTTGCGAGCACAAGTTTGGATCTTCCTGGAGGTTTCTACCATAGTGTGGCTAGGGTTTTGTTTGGATCTTGTGAGATCTTGTGGAGTTCCTCTTGTAATTGCATTGTATTTGGCTGTAACCCAAAAGGCCTTATAGCCAGGCATGTTGGATGAAAATATGATGATTCTATTATGAGTATTTGCATTGTGTGGATCTAAATCTCTGTGTTGTTATTTTTTTCCATTGTGTGGTTATTTGCTAGGGCTAGGACATCTCCATTGGGGATTCTCCTACCTTTCCCTTCATCAGCTTTGCAACTCGGTAAGTGACTTTTTCACTACTCAGCGTCTTACTCATTCTCGGTGCTCGGTGCTCGGTAACTATAACTAAATCACATAACATTCTACCAACTGACTCAGGCTTGCATGGTAAAGTATCTCTTCTAGTCATAACTAAATTCATTGTAGTTCCCAACTTCATCAATCAAATGTACCAATTTGATAACATCAAATATATAGTAGAAAAAAACTATAAAATCATTACTTCATCATTTTCTAATCTATATTTGTCACCCATTTAACATCTCCTCCTAAGATATGGTGACACAATAAAAATCAATTAAACAATTTCTTGACATCAATGACAAAAAAACAACTGATCTAACCATTTCTACAATCATGATACTCAGTATCACTCAGTCTTCATAATCTCCATCATATATTCATCATTGAATTAATACATATTCATGGAGCACTTTTAGGTTATGAAATACAAAAGTTTGGCAAGTAGGAATCCACAAGAAAAGAAGCAATATTTAAGGTAGAAAATAAAATCAAAGGAAGTCTCATCAAAATCAGAAGACCTTGATGTTCTTGAAGAACATATATAAAAGAAATTAAGGAAAGGAGTAGGTAAATACAAAGGAAAAATTCCTTTCAAATTTTTTAATTATGGTAAAATAATACACTTTGCATCTAAATGTCCTTACAATAGTCATAATGAAGTAGATAGTGATGATGATGTTGAACTTGTTGAGGCTGATTTAGAATTTGAATTTGTTTATGCACTTAAAAAGATCAAGGAATTAAAAATAAATTTAAGTGTTCAAGAAAATCAATTCTTAAAGGAAAAAGAGAACTTTGAAAAAGAAACCAAGGAATTAAATCAACAAGTTATAGAATTAAGATTACAACTTGAGGAACAAAAGAGAATTGTCTTTGTCACTAAGGAAGAGTTAAGTTCTAAAGATCAGGAATGTACAAAGTTAATTAATGAAGTAGTATCATATAAAATGAAGTTATAAAAATATGAGAATACTTCTTTGGATTACATGTTAAGCAATCAAATAAGAACTGATAATCTAGTTGGAATTGGTTTTGAACTTGGACAATGTTCTAGTGACAAGAAAGATAATTCTTTATTTGAGATATTTAAATTTGAAAGTAAGGACATAGATAGGCATACTACCACTTCAAATGCAGGTAAAAATTCAGATTTTAATCAGATGTATGATGATAATAATAGTTTTATATCAATAACTTCATTCATGAGTAAAATATCTTCAAACAGGTTCACTTCTCTTTGATGGGTATTGCTTCATGTGTCATCAATATGGACATAGAATAATTAATTGAAAATATATGTCAAGGAGGTTTTCAAAGTTTCATTTTGATTATTCCTTTCCTAAAATGAATGGTATAAGATGTTCCAAGTGCAATATATTTGGTCATGTTATGAGGAATTGCAAAACTAATTCATTTCATAATGATCAATCTTATACTAGTATACAAGTTGATAAAGAATTTCATACTGAAGTGACTAAGCTATGGAGGCCTATGAATAATAAGTCTATGTTTGTTCAAATGAATTTAAATTATAAATAAAGGGATTTGTGGATAATTGATAGTGGTTGTTTTAGACACATGACATGTGACAAAAAAAAGTTTAACAAATTGATTAATTACAAAGGTGGTAGTGTGAATTTTGGTGATGATTCTTCAACGAAAATTAAAGGTTTGGGTTCTTTGATGCTTAGTGATAAAATGTATATTCGTGATGTGTATTATTTTGATGGATTAAAGTATAATATTCTAAGTTTTATTTAAATTTGTGATAATGGATACAAATTTGTGTTTGATTATCATGATTGTAAAATCAAATATAGATCAGGACAATTAGTTGCATTGGGTAAAAGATCAAAAGGGGATATATAAAACTTAAAAGATATCACAAATACTAACAATCATGAATATGTTTGTGTTATAGGACATTTGAATGAATTTATGGAAGATACAAAGGAAACAAGAATGGATAATACTCTTCTCCAAGACAATGATAATGTCTTGAATAAATCAGATAATAAAGTTGAAGAAGGTGAAAAAGAGATAAAAGATCAAACAAGAACACTAGAACAAACAGGTAAAAAGTATCTAGGAACAAGAATGAATAAATATCATCATCAAGAATTGATTATAGGAGACAAAAAGGAAAATCAATTAGATCAAGTACTCACAAAATCTCTCTCAAAAGATGTGTTTGAAGGTTTGATAACTGGATTGAGAATTCTCTCTCTTTCTTCTCTTACATAACTTAATCTGTGTGTGATAGGTTTCAGGGGAGGATTTATGATCATTTTTGCAACTGAAACCTTGATGTCTCTCCTTTTTCATTGATTTCAAAAGGGGAGAAAATGTATGAGGAAAACATATTAAAATATGTGTTGATGGATTCTATATAGGTACATGATGGATTCTATACATGTGATGATATACAGGTAATACATGTACATGTAGTGGTTAATTTTGATAGATTATATAAAGGTGATTATATATAAGTGATATAGGTACATGAAGAGGTTAATATGTTTTTATAGGTATTGACATTAATGCCAAAGGGGGACTATGTTGAACCTTTGGTAATTTGGTCTTTGGTTTTTGTCATTGATGCCAATAAGTCATGTCATATCTCTTAGTTAATTATTGCGGTACACACAATGCAGTGACTCAGTTGATGTGATTGTAAATGTGATTAATGTCATATGAAGTTTCCTAATACATTGGTAAAATCATTACCAATTTGTTTTATCAAGTGTTAAGTGTATAATACTTAATGTTGTTAATGGATGATAAATCAACTTGAAATCCATAACTACCTAGTTACGGTCTAAAAACTTTTTTGTATATTAAGTATCAAACTAAACCCCAACTATTATACCTTTTTAGAAAGGTAAGAGGATGATATGAAATTATTCACTATTATTTTGTGCATAAATGTGTGGTGGAGAGAGAGAACAAATTTTGACCAGAACTGTTATAGTCAGTTATGATAGTTATGAGCAGCTTAAGTCTAAATCAGTTTTGGATAGTTAAAAAGTCTATTAAAATATTAAAAAGAACATTTATAAGAAGGGGACTCATTCCTATAAACAAATGTATAGGTTGTTTTTAGAAAAAGTGCAGGATTTGAGAGATATGTGGAGTAGACCAGAAGGATAATATGCAGTCTATAAGACATAATTTTGAATGGTAATAATGTTTCTTTCAAATTTAAAATGTGTTGAATGATTGATTATTTAAGGGTATAATAAGAGATTGAGAAGGTTCTATAATATTATTTTGAGTGGTTTGAATCATTCATTAATCATATATTTTAATGGTGCATACATATACAATTGAATTCTTAATGCTTTGAGTGGAAACTAGTTGTTGATTTATCAAGAAAGCTAATGGTTTGGAGAGCATTTAAATAATTTATCTTCTTGAATTAAATTTTTTGATCATGTTATCAGATTAAAGGATTGATATCAAATTTCATGTCTTTTTTTTGATAAATATCATATGTAAAAGAAGACTTGTATTGATACATAAAATCAGTAAGAGAGAGAAGAAGAAAAGTGTATCCTGCTTTACGTTTTCAACTTTGAGTTGAATTTTTAATTCATGATTTGTATTGTAATAGAGATGATCCTCTGATTTTGCATCTGATTTTTTCATTTTGGAAGTTTATGCTTATTTTATTCTTGAATTTGGTGCTTTAGGTGTAAGGGATTGGTGTTCCTTGAAATTGGTGCATCTAAAATAGGGTGTTTGTGCTTCCCAAAGTTGTAGCTCTAAAATTTTTTCCCAAGAGGATAATAAAGTTTGATATTCAAAGTGGCTTTTTGACCTAAGGGGTTTTCCACTATAAATGTTGTGTATTGTTTTCTTCTTGCATTTATTGTTCTTATTTCATACCTTCATATTATAATTCTAAAAGTTAAAAAGATTGAAAAGTTGAAAAGAACAAGTTTTTTAAGTAACCACTGATTCACCCCCCACCTCTCAATGGTGTTTGTATTCCAACAGTCTAGAATAGGAATTTAGATACTTATAATAAGGTATTAGTAACTCCTAATAGGGTGAGTCACCTAGAAAGTGACATATTCTAAGCTCCTAACATGAGACTCTTTTCTACTGCAGTGAGAAGATTGTGGGTTTCATTCCCACCATGGTTTTTCCCTTTGATCAAGGGTTTCCACAATAAAAATTAGAGTGTTATGTGTATGCATGTGTTGTCATTTGATTCATTGCAATTTTAATTTATAGTTACAATTATATGCTTCTAAGTTTTTAAATTTATTTTGTTACTATTTAAAGGTATAAGTAAACATGTGAAACTTTTATTAGTCTGTATTCACCCCCCTCTCAGTACCTATTATTTATAATAGTTGGTATTAGAGTATAGACTCTCTAGAGGAAAAGTTTGATAACTTGGGGAGTAGATCTGAGGAGATGGAAAGCTATAGGTGTGAAAGACAGTTGGAGGAAGCCAACGAGATGATTGAAGAATTGAAGAACAAGATAAAGACCTCATTAGAAAAGATAAAATAATTGTCTGAACAAATGAAAGAATGTATGGACAACATTAATGAGATATGTAAAGGAAGTGTTAACTCTAAGGAAGTAGAGGCTACAATAGTAGATATGATGGAAAAGAACCAGATCCTGACTAAAGAAAAAAAAACACATATGAAAAGAGAAAAACTCAACGAAAGAACAATACCTCTACAAGAAAGAAGAAGAAGAAGAAGAAACAGGTAGATAGTGAGAAAACTGATTCAAAAAAAGAGATCATAGACATGGGGAAGTATAGAAAACAAAATCCAACATCCCTAAGAGTGATACTAAAGTTGCACATGAAATAAGAGAACATCAAATGATAGGTAATATCATTAACTTTAATTTCTCTAAATTGTCTAATGAAGACAAGAAAATAATTAAAGATGCTATTGTATTTCACTTTCACAAATTTATCAGAGTACCTAGTCAACTCAAAAATCATATTGATGATGAACTGTATGAAGAAATTAAGGTTAGATGGGAGCCTACAATTGAAACTAAAAAGGAGGTAAGAGAAAGGACACTTCTTTATATTATGACACATTTGGCAATAAAGGAAGTGGATGAACCACTTCAGAAGTATAAAGATAGATTCAATATTTGTCACATGGCTGCATGATTATTAGATGGAAAGGGGAAGGACATTAAAGAAGAAACAATGGTGATATGGAAAAGGATATACAATATAAACCAACCACATGTAATAGACAGAGAAAGTACATCTTAAGTAGATGATACTTTTACTTTGAAAGAGTTAATGGGAGATATGTTAGGTAGTATTCCAAATGTTGCTACTCATATTGACCTAAAACTGACTCAGAGGATGATATTGAAAATCTTAATAATAATACAAATATCCTATGGTTGGAGATGATGTTGAAGATATACCAATTTAGTCTTCACTTGATGTAAAACCCATTGAGATTGGTGATAAAGTAGTTGATACTAAACCAAACAAGATTGATGAGACAAAAAAGACTAAGGACATAGAATAGGTGACATAGACCACAAAACAAACAAATGACACAATAGAAGAGGTAAAGGATATTGATCAAGGTGATGAAAATCAAGAAAAAACAAGATGAACAATAACAAGACCAAACACGGGACAAAGAGACAACCGAGGTAACTAATACAAGTAACACTAGCATAGGTGAGGAAAGTACTAAAGATAGAGTTGAGACACCAAAGGATAACACCACTAGTGCTTCACAAACCAACACAGAGGATACCGGTGAGAAAAATAAAAGGAAGAGAATAGACGAAGATGAAGAAGATGAAGATAAGGAAGATGAAGAGGAAGAAAATGATCTAGAATTTTTAATTTTGAAGAAATATGTTAACAAGTTAAATCCAAATGAACATATACTATTTTCAGGAAAGCTAGTTGAAAAGGCTAAGAAGAACGGGATAAAGTAGAATAAGTTCAAGAAGAAAATATTGAGGAAATAATTTGCTATACTTGTTGATTTAGTTCCTGATGTAGAACTTGATGAAGAAGAATATTTGATTGATCAACTCAAAAATTTGGTTGATGAAATAAGTAGTATAGATCATGACATTGGAGAGAAGATAATAAAATGATAAAATAAGAGATTAGAGAAGGAGATGATGGAGAAGTTGTTGTAGAAGATTTCTCTTGAGAGGGTTTCACTGTTTGAAATGGTTAAGGAACTCAAGGAGTCATTACTTGAATGTGGAAAAATCTTTAATAGAATATCTATTTCAACCAACTTTACTGTAGAGATCAAGACAAAGAAGGAAGATTTGGAAACAGATTTGGCTACATTGGTCAACTAATTGGACCCATTGAATAGTTCTATGATGGATCATAATGTGAAACTACAAGAATTGATACACAAGGAAATGGAACTCAAGGAAGAGGAGGAAAAGGGAAATATGACTTTTTTGAAATTACAAGGATTTATAACTCCACACATGGATGTCATAGAAGTATATCTTAAGAAAGATGAAGTAGTGATAGGTACTCCTAACATGAGTATAATTGATAGTATACAGGATCTGGCTTCAGGATTAAAGGACCATCACATTGACCTAAAAAAATTAAAGGAGTCATGGGAGAATTCACTTTCCAGTGTTAAGGTATATTTCAAGACTATATTTGATAAACTAAAAGTTATGGAAACCCATGTACATATAATATTGATCATAGTCTTTCGCATTATTGCCAAAAAAGGGGGAGTGTATAGTCAATCAATCAAGAAAGGGGAAGTATATAGAAGTATATAATATATGGTACAAAGGGGAGTTATAGATTCAGGGGGAGTATTTAATTAGACAATTTTTTTCCATCAATGGAAAAGGGGGAGAATGTTGATTGCAAAATGTTGGTAGATGACATTGATGATGATTTTATGGAGTATGGTTGTCATTTCTAGAAATCCATTACATAGGTGAGAATTCTTTGTGTAAGTATATGAAATTAGACCAATTGGTGCACAATTATATCCAATAATTAGAGAGAAGTTAAGTCAGAAAGGTTATCGGTTAACAGGATAACATGTGAAAGACATATCGGTAATGAACACAAGTCTTGCTATAAGTACATTGGAAGGTGTAAATACAATAGGTGAAATAATATTTGTGATCAAGACTCTTAGGTCACACTGATAAAGGCATAAGTGAATATAGCATCAACCAGTCAGTTGAGTGAATAGATAAAGCTAAAGGTTATTAAACAATTTTGATTAATTAGCTAAATCGGTTATGTCGGTGAAGGATTCAATGAATCAAGACAACATGAAAAATGTAGTACATTGTTTGAGGAATTGAATAAGTCAATTCTTTGGTAGTTCTATAGAGATTTGTTTATTAATCCAAGGTATATTTTGGCTAATGAAAATCAAGAAACATTTCACATTGGGAATAACAACTTAAAGTTTTTTTTAATGCATGACGCGGTAAGGATTTCAAGTTTTTATGAGTTAGTTATGATTGATAAAGAAATTTTGGAGGGAAAGATAAACCCTAATTAGGTTTACAGTCAAAGGTAAATAACATAATGATAGTTTCTTTTATTGTCAAGTAGAAGTGAAGAAGTTGTTAAGTTGTTTAGTAGAAGTTGAATTGTTGATGAAAAGTTGATCTTAAACTATGATTATAGAGCTATTTCTACAGAAGCTACATGATTAAATTAAGAAAAAGTACAATGCATCAAGGATCTGTTAGGATTGGATTATACTTAGAGGGGGGTGAATCAGTATAATAGCACTTTATTTAATTATTCAACTAGTTAAACATTAATCATACATTTACAATAAAGAAAAGAATATAAACAAATGAAATAGTACTCATAACACCATGTTTTGTTTATGAGGAAACCCTAGCCAAGGGAAAACCCTGGTGGGGATGATACCCACAAGCATGCACTAAATTATAACATCCTTGCAAGGAGACCTAGCCCTATTAGGATCTAAATATTACATAGTACATTTCCTTGTTAGAGTAATAACAACCTTGTTAAAGGTTCACAACACCCTCTTAGGGGCCTCTGAGCTTACAACTCTTACAGTATAATTTAGTTACACAATTTCTTAGTCATGGACAAAAAAAGCATTGCTAATGCTTTGATATTTCCTTTATGGTTCTTTAATGATCTCTATCATTCTCTGCTCTACCATTCACATATCTTCTCTTCTAGATAAATATTACAAACTTCATACAATCTTTACGAAAAATATCTTACATATATATCTCATAACTTTACAAAGTCAGCTCTCAGTATGAATATTATAAATATTACTAAGTCGGCCTTCAATACAAAATACATTTAATATAGTAAACACTAAATGAATAGTTGATGCTCTTTCATATTCAATGCGGAGGTTATCAACAACCAAAATACAACTTTGATTTCCTAGAGTCCAAGTCATACTCCCTCAATCTTTGTTGTTGTCCAACTTCTCTGTATCATTGTTCTTCTTCACTCTATCTGTCTTCAAATCCTTCTAACTCATCGTAGACTTAACCGAATCCAAAGATATCTTAGTTTGAGGTCCTATATACTCCATACTATCTTCCTCTAATCTCTCTTTCCATAATTCATCATTCTCTATCTTCAACATCCAAAATACTTATGTATCTCTGCTACTATACTTAGTCAATTTCTGAATCATCAAAACTTATCTTCAAAGTAATAAAACTTAAACCTAGATGTGTTTCCATAAATGACAAAAAAAAATTGAATCATATTTACCAAATTTGATCACTTGCCAACAATCTCTCCCTTTGGAATTGATGGCAACACTTAAAAAAATGACTAAGTGTTCCAACCAAACAGAACTGTCTCTTCTTCTCCTTATCTCTTCTCCATATTTTTCTCTCTTTCTTTTATTATATTATATTATATTTTTTTATTCATTTTTTTTTCTTCTCCCCCTTTGACAACAATGACAAAGGTTCATATAAAGCAATAAGTTTTAGTTCTTGCTTACCAGTTTCAGAATATCTTGAAAAGAATCTTCCAAAAGCTTCACTTCTATGCTCCATGTCTTGAACAATATTTGACTGATGTGAATCAAACCATTCATTGAAAATGATGCAATTTCAGCTTCTTTCAATTTTGTGGGTAAACCTTTAGTCAATGAATCTACAACTTTCTCCAAATCTAAGAGATGAGCTTCAAGTATGGATAGCTTCGGAGTGACAATGCTCCTTAGCAAATTAAATATTTTCAATACTCTCTCTTTCTCATTTTCCAATACACTGAGTTTGGCCAATATCTTTGCAACTTCTATGTCTAGTTCTATTGTGGACTGTAAAGATATTTCACAACCATCCATCAAACTATTCAGAGTCTCCCTCTCCTTGGCACTAATGTCCTCAACATTCTGAACATGCCTAATCGAATTCATACAATAGCTAAAAAAAAATCTCCCATGCCCAATGCAACTCTTTGCATTTTTCAAACAAGTTTTTATAATGCCTAAGTCCCATGTGATGGACTTGTAGACTTCTATCATCTTCTTCTCTGAATATGTCTTCTCTGCCTTCTTTTCTACAATCTTCAGCAAATTTTCATAGTGCCCATCAAATTCATCAAGTGTATTTTTCAAGTTCTTAATGTCATCTTTGTGCTGGAAAACTATAGGTACTGGAAGAAATTTGTTCATAGTATCTATAGCTCTTGTAATTAATTTTTCCTTCTTGTCTCCTTTTTGTTTAGATCTTTCCTTTGCTTTGTTTAATGCAGTAAATTCTAGTTTTACCAATTGAACTTCATCCATGCTATCCACATTTACATCACTGCTTGCCAATAATGAAATAGATGGTAAATTTACCTCTTTCTTTTCATCTCCTTATAGTTCTATCTTCTGTTCTTCATCCTTTTTTTCTAAACTTCCTCTTCACAAGACTAATACATATGTTTCTTGAATTTGTATCTAGGATGAACAACAACATCAAAAATGAGCATCCATAGCTAGATGATGTAAAATACCTTTCTTTCGCTTAAATCTGAGTGTTATGCTCCAATCGATCATGCACGACAAATGTAGAATAGTCTGAATTCTTCTTCTCTCTGATCTCCTTAGCTCACTCTTTGTCAAATGGTGAATAGATAGGTCAACAAATGGTGCTTTATACAAGTTAGGTTATAGCTTTCATTTTCACTTTATACTATCCAGTCAGCTGCTAGATCTCGTGAACAAAATATTCAAGTCAGCTGATGGTGCACTCTTAGGTATATAATCCATGATGTTGGATTAGCTTATAACCAAGCTCACATGAGCTCAATTCCTAAATTTTGGGGAAGGATATGTTCCGATGTTTGTATCCAATGCTCCCCCTAAGACCATGATTGGCTAATTAGGTCGATTCAGTCTTGCTACCTTTAGGCAAAGATCTAGTAGCATCTACTGAATCTCCCTGAACTGATGTCTCACTTGTTCCTTTTATCTACCAAATCTTACCACTGTTGCTGTCTTCTTCCTTCTTAAAACAATTTTCAAAATCATTCTTCACATTTGCAATACTCTTTCCAGTATCATTTCCATTCTTCTATGAATTCATAGGAGGTGGTTTTCTTCTGTTATCTACTCCATTATACCTGCAAAAATTTGTGATATGTCGTGGATTATTGCATTTGTAACATATAGGAGGTCTTCTTTCTTGATTAACTTGTAACTTATAGTACTTTGCAACGTGTCCAATATTATTACATTTGTAGCATGTAGGTTTCACTGTAGGTTCTCTTCCATTGTCTTTTCTATATCCTGATTGATTAGGTTTTCTGCATTCTGCTTTCTTATGCCCATATCCATTATAGTTAAAACAATAACCAAAAAATTTTCTAAAAGGGGCATTACCTCTGTAGTCTCTCTTCATGTGTCCAAATCTGTTGCAACCAAAGAATCTACCTCTAAAAGGTTTGAACTTCTCTCTAGTTTCTTTAATAGATGGTTTCTCAACATCAATCTCCTCATCTGATTTCTCTTCCTGATTGTTTGAACATTCAGCTTCATTGAAGCCAATAGTAGTCATATCACCTTTAGGTTTCTATTTTTCTAGTTGTTCATGTAGACGTCTAAAATCATCCTTATATTAATTTAATTAATATTCCCATAACATTATAGTTAATTTTAATTAATTATATTTGTTATATTCTTCTATCTATTTAATTAAATTTATTTAATTAAATATGATTCACTCCCCTTAGTATTTAAATTTAATTTAAATACTACCCCTTTTTAATGTATTAAATCTTATTTAATACATTATCCTTCATTGATTCCCTTTAAATAAAATTTTAATTTATTTAATCCTTCACATGACCTAAATTCTACTAAACCACAATTAATCTAAATTAATTTGGATTAAGCTAATTTGAACCTAGATCCTACCCTACCTCACATCACTCTCACCAAATATACCTATCTATTAATTAACTAAGGTTAATTAAGCTAATTTCTTGATTCCTACAACAATTAGTCTTAATTATTTGCTCACACATGTGTGAGCAAATTTCCAAAATTTGACTTTTCTAAATAGTTCTAATTTGGTGCCAACAAGGTTTCTTACACCTATGATGACACCTTCTTACACTTTCCAAAAGTGTCTCATTGGTCCAAAACTCTTACACCTTCTTACAAGATCCTTCACATGTGTACTTTAAGTACACTTTGACCCATCACATCCAAAGTTGCTCACACATGTGTGAGCAAAGTGGGCCTCTTTCATGGTTTATGTGTCCCTCATGTGGCACCTATGTGGATGCCACATGAGCTCCATCTCATCCAAGCTCTCTCTCTCCTCCAAAAACTCTATAAATAGAGGCCTTTCTCAGGAGTAAATCATCTCTCATTTATGCATTGTTATCATGCTAGTTTGTCTCTAGAATTTCTTAAAGCATTTAGTATCTTTCAGAGTAATTTTAGTTTTTAGCTCATGTTTACTTCATATTTTCAATCTAGATATTACATGTTAGGATTAATGGAATGAACTTAGTTTGTTTTCATTAAATCTTGCATATCATCTTAATATTAGCCTTCCATTATTATGTTGAATGAACACTTGAGACAAGTTCCTCATACTTGTTCTTGAGTTATTCATTCTCCTAGTTGCATTCAATAGATCAATAGTGGGATTATAGTATTGTGTTGGGAGAGAACACCTATAAACCTCTCTAAGAGCAAATCAATAAGGCTTGGGTGCACTTGTTTGGCTCATCAGAGGTTGTGATGAATCTCTTCTTATTTTTAGTAGTATGATTTTGATATGTATAATGTTGTTATTTAATGTTTATCTCTAACGTTTTCATGTCTGAGCGTGCTCCCAATAGGTTAGGTTTCATTGCATTCATTTTGGCACACCCAGTGGGACCCATGTCCCTTATTTTCTAACATTTTTGCAGAATTTTTCGCAGTTCAGAGAACTCTAACACAGACCCATCTTTTCTCTAGTTTCACCATCTCTGCAAATCACCATCTCTGAAACTCGGTCATCTGCAAAACTCGGTCATCTGTGTATAAATTTTGCCTTCTTCGCCTGCTTAGAAATGACTTATCAGACTATGGTGTTAAAACTTTTTTTTATCAACTCTCAGTATTTTTAACTCTCTGGTTTCTGACAGAGATAATTTGTTTAAGGGTTAAATGCTGACTAACTTGATAAAAAGGATATTTTTCAATTTTAATAGGTCCATTTCATTTTTATAAAAATCTAACTGTCTACTTTCTGTCGTCTGCACAGGTATTCCATCATTTTTGTAGATTGTCGTCTACGTAGATTACCATCTACGCAGATCACCGTCTACGATAATCCGCCATCTACGCCTGTCTTTCTGAGTTTTGTGTTTTTTAACACATTTGAGATTCAAACTACTAACCAGTGCATGCAGGTTCTAATCGATTTTCTGAAGGATATTATTTAATGAACTTGTATGTTTAAACACTTGTCTTGGAATGTATGATGGATAAAATAAATCTCACTCAATCTTGAATGTAAAGGGAATGAATCTCACACATCTTGAATGACATAAGGAAAATGAACACACTTTCTAAGCTTTCTTTTTGCTGTGTGGGAAATAAATTGAACATGAATGATTAACCATACTATTATGTCTTTTTCTTAGTTAGCAAACACTTAGTTTCTCTTAAATAGGTTCAATTTAGAATGAACTCTTCTTGGTGTGTTTGAAGAAGTGTTTCTCAACACTTCTTTCAAGCTTTTTTGTCATTAATTAAAACCCTTTAAATTATGTAATGCTTTGATTAAATTATAGCCGTATTCTCTCCCCTCGCCTTCGCGGATCTTGGGTGAAGAGAAAGCTTAACTTAATCAAGACTCTAGAGAGGCCTATCTAGAGGGAGTGCTTCCCCTTTAGAGGACGACCTCAAACCAGTAATCCCTTCAGCCGGTATAGAAATAAGGTGTGACCCAAAGGTCTGCTTTATCCCTTAAAGCTCGGGCGGGTCATGTTCAATGGTAGTCCATACTGAGTGAATATCCTTAACATACTGGCATGGTTGAACTAGAGACTTAATTGTCTCACGCCATACTAACTGATTACGGGGACGCCACGGAATCTTACTAGCAACCATAAAGTAGTAGCCTACCTGATTCACCTCTGAATGGTGATTTATTATAGTGCAAGGGGAGGGAAGAATCTCCCCCCAAGATTTCCATCATACATGTCCCAAGGTATTGTGTTGCGAAAGAGATCTTTGTAGCACGGCAACAATACCTAGCAAAAGGAAAAAATACGGGCGCCCTTCTGGGGGTGACATGCTGTGTGAGCTGAAGGACTACCAAGAAATGGGCCTATAATATTTCATGCGAAGCCAAATTCCTAAGGTAGCTATTGTTTGAACTATCTTTCAATGTGCTAGACCTAGTAAAAACATAAGTGGTTTGAAATAATCACTTGAACATACACAATTAGAATGTTACAAAGCTAGAACCAGATCCCTTAATGTCACATTTGATGGTATCCCTCAAGGTTTCTTTGTCCCTTGTTGGATTGTTTTGAGATGTTTGTTTGTTATTTTTTGGTTTTCTTGTGCTTAAAATCAGTTCTTTCCATCGAATAATTTACCAAAAATTAGATTGAACATCAAAAATCTGCCCAGAATTTTAACACACTGCCTTAGTCTCAGTTGGTCGTCTCCACTCTGGATCCACTGTCTACACAAATCACCATCTACATAGATCGCCATCTGTGAAGATCGTCATCTACATCTGAGACTATCATCTCCACTTCAAAATAGTGAGCTTCAAAAATTGGCCAAGATAATAAAATTTGACCATCTACAGGACCCTAGAACCACTTGTCCTAAATCGTTCATCCACTTGGCCAAACTTAATTTTTTCATGACATGACCAGTTTTAAGAAACACAAGAAGGTCAAACTTCCTACATCTCCAGTCCTTAGAGAGAAAAAGGAAACCACCCGTAAATCCAAGGAATTCCAACACATTGCAGCATCTATCAAACAAGGTATTGAACATCATGAGAAGCTTGACAAGATCATCTACAACAATAATGTTTGCAAATTCATGGCCAAGTTTTCAATCAACAAAGCTTTTGTCACTCTTGAATAGTATGATTAGGTAACACTTGGCTTCTGGATCATTCTTCTATTTCTTCCATCACCATCCTTCTTTTGGAGCATTAGATCAAAATCAAATCAAATCTTTAGGTTGAAAGACCTTAATTAGAGTATTGTAAACCTTTATCCTCAAACAAACACAACATTGCTTGTAGACCATTAGTCTGTCTCAAGTAATTTAAATCCCTTAGTGATATCCCATTTTTCTTGAGATCACAAGTCCATCTTCAAGTAGGATAGGTATTACTTTAAATCCTTTGTGTTTGTATCATCATAAGGTTTACCATGCTTAGGTTTTTTCCTAAAAAACTTTAAATCAATCATCCAACCAAATCAATCTTCAATCAAAACAAATCAATCAATCAATCTCCAATCCAATCAATTAATCAATCAATCAAATCAAAGATCTTTGGTCCATTTCATCTCCTACATCTCCTTGTCTTTATTCTTCTACCACTGTATGGTTTTCACTCGATCCCAAGCTAGAAACATGAGGTGAACAACATTCAGTACCAATCATGAGGAGAACCCATTTGCAACACACTACTTTCATGGAAGTGGGGTACGAGCTGAGGAATTAGCTAAAGAAATGGAATTAGTGGACCAAGATGAAAGACCCACTCAAGTGATTGACTTCCTTAAAGACCCTTACAATTTGGAAATGGTTGAGAAAGCCATCTTGCATAATAGTGATGAGATATTCTTAAATCTTATTCATAACGGTGTCACAGTTCCTGCAAATTTTGATGAATCACTCCTTACTAGGAGTGTCACAAAAGTCACTGCTACTACTGCAGTAGCCATGGCTTCTACTTCCAATGCTACATCATCATGTGACACTGGTAAAGGACCAGCTAGCAAACCTCTTATATCAACACCAATATCAGCACCTGTATCAACAACCACATCAATACCTCAATTGACACCTGAACAAATCCAACAAATCATAAGTGCTTTTCCAAACAATACTACACACAATAGCACTCAAACCACAATGACTCAAGGAGCAAGTGCTAATGTCAACAACATAGGGCAAGTTTCCATGCCTTATCTTCATCTCTGTTTCAAACAATAGGGGAAAAAAAATCCGCAAACAATACATCACGAGCCTATCAATATATACCTCCTCCTACGACTGGTATGACTTCCACACGCTTTTCAGCTGCACAAGTCAGAGGAGGTGGAGGTTATGTACCCCCATTTCTCACAAGGTACTCCATATTTCACCCAACAATTCAATGGGCTCAAAAGTATTGTACAAGGTTTACAAAGTGGGGGCAAGAAGGAGTTTTCTTTTGAAGAGATTTGTCCCTACCCATTTGACAAGTCTATCACAATGCAACCATTCCCACCAAACTTTGAGATACCTAAGTTTGAAAAATACATGGGAGAGACATTTCCTCTCCAACATCTCAAAGAATTTTACTTTGCATGTCAAGAGGTTGCCTATAATGAGAATTATTTAAAAAGACTTTTCACCAGAAGTCTCGGAGGCACAGCCTTGGAATGGTTCATGGCCCTTCCTTATGGGTCAATCTCTACCTTCTCTGACCTTGTAGAGAATTTTGTTGGAAAATATTCATATAAGATTGAGCATCAAGCAACACTCAGCGATTTGTGCAATACTAAACAAAAGAATGGAGAAACCGTTGCTAGTTTCTTACAACGATGGAGACATATTGCAAATTGCATGCCATGGAAAATACCCGATAATCACTTAATTGACATCTTCACAAAGAATTTAATCTCTGAAATGTCCTTCCAAATGAAGATGGCTTCACCTGATACCTTTGAATCCCTTGTCAAGAAGGGAAAAGACATTGAAGATGGTCTTTTGCAAAAAGGTAGCATCAAACATTATACTCCTTCCAATAATGATAAACCAAAATTTTGGAGTAAGAACAAAGGAGTTGTCAATGATGGAGTGACTGATGCCAAGCATGTTCAAAATGTTCAAGTATCCAACAATACCAATCAAAACAATTGCAATAACAATCAGAACCAAAATCAGTACCGCAACAACAACCACAATCAGAATCAGAATTAGCCCAATCAGAACAATCAGAGTCAGAACAACAATCAGAATAAAAACAATAATCAACAACCATGTAATCAATCATTGTTGTTCCCTCACAACAACTATAAAAACAACAACAACAACAACAATAATGATAATCGACAGCGATGACAATTCATAGCTTTAGCAGAGCCTTTAGATGTGATCTTCAAACAACTCGCAGACCAAGGAATGATAGTTTACCCAAATACTTGGCCTTTTGATGAGAATCAACCTAAACCTATTTGGTATAGAGATAATGAGTATTGTGATTATCATCACATCAAGGGACATGATACCAAGAAATTCATGAATCTCAGACACTTTGTGCAAGAACTCATTAAGGATGGGAAAATTGAGGTTGAAGGTCAAAATGCGTCCTCATCTAATGCAAAACTCAAAGTCTATAATCAACCTTTCCTACCTCATAATCAAAAAAATGCATCAAACGCAATCCCCTATGACTATTCTACCATTACCATTACAGGCCATGATTGAACATGTGGGAGTCTAGATGAAAATGATATCTTTGGGTTTGATTCTCTTTGTGGGCACATTGAAGAAGTTGACACGCATGTTAATACTATAAAACTCAAAGCTGTTGATTGTAATGCTACTACACGAAGACCCAGAGTCACTGTTCAAGCTGTTGATAAACCTTTTACATCTGTAAATCCACCAGTTGCACCATCTACTACTGCTCGACCTACCTCGCACATTGACTTGTTGGCCCAATTACGAAAGACACCTGCATAAATATCCATTCTAGAGCTCTTGAAAACATCGCCAATCCATAGAGAAGTCCATGATAAAGCTCTAAATGAATCCCACATTCCTAAGAACATTAATGTTGCACAATTCAAAGCCATGATAGGGAACTTAGCTGCACAAGAACATCTAATTTTCACTGATAAGGACTTTGGTGGTCCCGATCCTCATCATAATAAATCCCTCCATATAGAAGGAAAAATTTTCTCCACAAGAGTCAAAAGAGTCCTTATAGATGGTGGATCTAGCCTAAATTTGTGCACATTGAAAATTATTCATAACATTGGTCTTTCTGAGGACCTCATTGATAAAGACAAGAGAATTACAATAAAAGCTTATGATGATAGAGAATGAGAAAGCAAGGGTTTGATCACATTGCCCTTACAAGTGGGCCCAACCCTGATTGAAAATGTTTGCCATGTACTGGATCTAGATCTACCTTATAACATCTTACTAGGATGACCCTGGATACACACTATCAAAGGTGTACCCTCTGCCTATCATCAGTGTTTGAAGTTCCCACATCATGGTAGAGAAATCACAATTCCTAGAGATCCTAAGCCCTTTCAATATTGCCAAAGATTGGAAGGTAAACAAGCTAATTACTGTCCGTTGAATTAATTTGGTTGACACTCCAATCAAGAAACCCCTGGTTCAGAAAAGACATCAGAAACATCAACTGAGGAAGCCAAAGGGAAAGAAAAAGTCACTGAGGACAAAGATAATAAAGATAAACCCTCCTCATCTGAAGCAAAGGCAACATTTATAGATCAAGGCATGGGAGAGTATAAATTTGAAAGTTCCTTATGTATTGGGCAAATCCCCTTGTCTTTGAAATCTTATGGGAGACCATCACCATTACCCCTTTCCAAGGATAAAGCACTTATGCACTACAAGTCAACCATTTTTGAACATTGGGGCTCCTTATCAGATGAACACATGGAATATAGTGTCCTTGATTGGCTCTATAATGATGAAGAAGAAAAACCTGTAACTTTCTCCAAAGGAAATTATCCTAAAGTTACTCCCATTGTTGAAAACATGGGATATCATGGTACTGGTCTTGGAGCTAATGAAATAGGAAAGAAGAAGATCATAAAAACTAATGGTTATCCTAAAGGACATGGATTGGGTTTTGTAGAAACTAAGACTAACTTCGCTAAGGATTATTGTTTATCTACCTTAGAGTCAGACACTGAGGAAGAGTTATTTGAAATTCCTTTCCAATACATCGAAGATGACCTAACTGAAAATCATCATGTACTCACTATTACCCAAGCTAAATTTTCATCCCCTCATTTACTGGTGTAGGAGTGCCTCATCCTAGAGGTCACTATGAGATATATAAGGTTTTTGAGTCATTTAAATTCAATTATATGATGTATTGATTCATTTTGAATCCATTTGTAAAGGTGTTGACAAGAAATGTAAGCATGTGCACAATATTGCTCAAGTTGTCAAATAGGTCATGTTTAGGTCTGCATGGTCAAATTTGTGTAAAATACCCATGGAAGGGTAAAATAATTATAAAAGGTCTTAAATATTCCATCTGGATATGTATAGAGAGGTTTAACAAAGTTTTGAAGTCATTTTGTCAAAAATGTAAAAGTTGCATAAAAAGTTGTAAAATGCAACATTGAAACAGTTGCTAACATTACAAAAATGATGTAAAAAGGTAGGTGGTTGGTCTTGGGGGTATTTAGGAAGGTTTCTAACTGTCAAATGGATATAAATACCATTGTATGGTTGAACCAAATCAGATTGGAGAGGAGGAAATAATTTGATACATTTTTGGTGCATTCTACTATTGTTGTTTTGATTGGTTTTTCAGTTTTAGTGTTGGTTCTGGGCCTTGTACGGACATGTAAGGCCTATAAACCCTATAATATAGTAATGGATAGATATAATGATGAACCCTCTTTCTCATGCTTTTATTTTGGTTCAATTTTATAAATAAATGAATAAGTTATGAGAATTTTGGTGAAAGTAGGTATTTGCAGATTCGAGATTCCCTATCTACAGTTCGATTGAAACATTTGGTGTAGATACATTTTGGATGATCAGGACCTTTAATCATATTCATTGGAAATATATGTGAATTATCTTTCATTCCCTATTTTTTTGAATCATTTTCATGTTGATTTGTGAAAGTTATGTAGATTTGAATGGAAACTAGTTTTTAAAGACTTGCATTGGAGTTGCAGGCAGTGATTTGTGTTTGAAGAATGATTTATGGATTGGAAAAATTATTGGATTACAGATTATGAAACTAGACTCAAACATGGTTAATCTAAAATTGGTT
>MU223038.1:2589316-2601579 GCA_018584345.1 Thuja plicata | reverse complement strand
TTCATTTTAATACATCAAAGTCGGCTCAAAATAACTTTTGAAACCTGAAAATTTTGAAGGAAAAATTATTTTCTGCTATTTCAGGTGGCCCAACTTCCGGAGACCATAAGTCATCACCGGTTGACCCGATTGACTATTATAACCCCATTTCGGAAACGCCGCGAAGCGCTCTACAACAATTTGATTATGCAAGCATCATCGAGCCCAAGCTTCGACCTCATATGGGGCCTCTAAAGCCTTCAAAACTGAGCTTGAAGTTTCTGTACCTTGTTTTCAATACTGAAAATTTTCAATATCTTCAAAACTAGACCTGATCTAGCCATGAAACTTCACTGGCAGGCTGATATGACTGAGATGAACCTCCACATGCAAAATCAGAACATTCCGAGATCGTATGACCAACTTACTAAAAATATCAAGTTTCCATAAATAGCAGCTCTGCACAAGGTAGCCCTTATTGAAAAGAAAACAGAAATATTTTTGGGTGATGCAAGATTGCCCTTACACCCAGGATGCTCCTGCATCAAATTTCCTTCTTTTAGCAATTTCATTTTGCTGTGGTGTTCTCCGTGCAAAGACCTATCTTTTGATTCCATGCTCAATACAAAAGTTAGTGAATTCATATGAAATAAATTCCCCTCCTCTATTAGATCTTAATCATTTCAATTCTTTACCACTTTTTTTCTCTACCATTACTTTGTACCATTTAAACATCTTGAATGCTTCAGATTTATCTTTTAGAAACATTATTGTCATCATTCTAGAGTAATCATCAACAAAGAGAATAAAATATCTATCACCATAATAACTCTTTTTCTTCATAGGTCCACATAGATCAGTATGAACTAATTATAGAATGGCATCAGATGTATGGGTTCTTCTTTTGAAAATGGACTTTTTCACCCTACCTTTTTGACAATTTTTGCACATGATATTGTCAGGCTTAATCATCATCGGTAAGCCTCTTACATTTCTTTTTATGCTTATCTTTATCGTGTTGTCAAAGTTTACATCACAATATTTTTTTCCACAACCATATATCTTTGTTTTTATCCATTAAGCAAGTGGTGTCAGTATCATTCAGATAGAATAAGTTACCTTTTGTCTGCTCACTAGTACCAATCAGACTTCTTGATTTATTGAAGATCTTTGCCTTCTTATTTTCAAATGCTACTATGTGACTTGAATTATTCAACTGAGAAACACTCAATAAATTATAATTCAATCCTTTCACCCAATAAGCATTTTCATATTTTATTAGGTTATTCAGCATTATAGCTCCTTTACCTTCAACTAGACAAGGTGTGTCATTTCCCATTCTTACTAAGCCACCATTATAGTATTCAAAAGTATCAAATTTTTTTTGTCACCAGTCATATGGTGAGTGCAGATACTATCTATGATCTAGACATCATTTTTACTAACTTTAGATATGAGTGCATTTTCTACATACCTTTCTTCATCATCATCTGAATCATCTTTTACTACCACAAATACCATCTTGATGTCTTCATTAGATTCAATGTCAGTATCATCATCTTTGCATTTTTCCAGGTAACTATCCTTCTTTCCTTTGTCCTTGTAGTCTCAGGTAACTCTTCTTTCTGATTGTCGATTGCTTCTATAATCACCTCTGTCATACTTCTTTTCAAATGACCTATCATTACTTCTATCATCATTTCTTCTATTAGGACATCTTGCAGCAAAGTGTCCAATCTCTTTACAATTAAAAAAAACAAGTGGTAATTTACCTTTGCCTCTCTGCATTCTTCTAGCGATAAGTGCTTCAATTTCATCAAGATCTTCTTCTTCACTTTCACTATCACTATCTTTTCTCATGGTGTATTTATGACTAAAATTACTTATTCTCAAAGAAGATTTGAATGCAAACTCTATGTTTGGTAAGATACTATCATCAAAATTATTCATCTCAAATGAAATCAGTCTTCCAATCAAACTATCTAGAGTAACATTGCTATTTTATACTACTCTCATTTCTTGTATGGCAGATACTCTAATAGCATAAGTATGTAGCAAGGTTCTTAAAATTTTACTTACCACTGTATCTTCATCTAGTATACCTCCAACTCCTTAGATAGCATTGACTACCTCTTTGATTCTTGTGTTGTACTGTGTGATGTTTTCACCTTCTTTCATTCGGAGATCATCAAACTTTCCTCTAAGGCTTTCTGCCTTGGCTCTCAGAATATTTTTATCACCACCATGTACAAGTTACAACTTGTCCCACATCTTCTTTGCAGTTGTGCATGCTTTGACATCTTCAAATTCAGCATCGGAGAGTGAGGAAGAAATCTCTATCATCATGTAATTGTGCTCATTCTTCTCTCTCATTTGTTCAAATATGGGTTCTCCTATGGGGAACACATATTCAATATCTAAGTATTGAGTAACATCATTTCCAATACCTGATAAGTGAAGTATTATTCTTCTTTTCCATGAATCAAATTCATCTTTGTTCAACTTGGGCAAATCTTGTATGTTCATCTTGTGATCTTTACCTTAGGTCTTGAAACCTTCCTTCTAAGCACACAAGCTCTAATACAAATTGTTAGTAATAACTAAGAGGTGGGGGTGAATCAGTGGCCTCAAAAATTAATCCTTAAATCAACCCTTAAAAACTTATTACCACTTTTGAGCCTCTAGTTATATTCACTCCTACAAGATGAATGCCTTGAAATACTTATATCAAATTTCTACTTGTCGGAATGCTTTGTAAAACCTTCTTCTGAATGTTTACCAATAAGTAGTCTTTCTATTTACCCAATAAGCATTTTCACATTTTATCAGGTTATTCAACATTATAGTTCCTTTACCTTCAACTGGACAAGGTGAATCATTTACCATTCTTACTGAGCTACCATTATAGTATTCAAAATTCTCAAAATTTTGTTTTTCACTGGTCATATGGTGAGTGTAGACATTATCTATGATCCAGACATCATTTTTACTAACTTTAGATATTAGTGCAGTTTCTACATACATTTCTTCATCATCATCTGAATCATCTTTTACTATCACAAATACCATCTTGATGTCTTCATCGGATTCAGTGTCAATATCATCATCTTTGCATTTTTCTACATAACTAGCCTTATTTCCTTTGTCCTTGTAGTCTCAGGTATCTCTTCTTTCTGATTGTTGGTTGCTTCTATAATCACCTCTGTCATACTTATTTTCAAATGACCTGTCATTACTTCTGTCATCTTTTCCTTTGTTAGGACATCTTGTAGCAAAGTGTCCAATCTCTTTAGAATTAAAACAAATAAATGGTAATTTACCTTTGTATTTACCTTTGCCTCTCTGCATTCTTCTAGCCATAAGTGCTTCAATTTTATCAAGATCTTCTTCTTCACTTTCACTATCACTATCTTTTCTCATAGTGTGTTTATGACTAGACTTAATTATTCTCAAATAAGATTTTAATGAAGACTTTATCTTTGGTAAGAAACTATTATCAAAATTATTCATCTCAAATGAAATTAGTCTTCCAATCAATCTAGAGTAACATTTCTATTTTCTACTACTCTTGCTATTTTCTACTACTCTCATTTCTTGTATGGCAGATACTCTAATAGCATAAGTAGGTAGCAAGGTTCCTATAATTTTACTTACCACTGTATCTTCATCTAGTATTCCTCCAACTCCTTAGATAGCATTGACTACCTCTTTGATTCTTGTGTTGTACTGTGTGATGTTTTCACCTTCTTTCATTCAGAGATCATCAAACTTTCCACTAAGGCTTTCTGCCTTGGCTCTCAGAATATTTTTATCACCACCATGTACAAGTTACAATTTGTCCCACATTTGCTTTGTAGTTGTGCATTCTTTAACATCTTCAAATTCAGAATCAAAGAGTGAGGAAGAAAGCTCTATCATCATGTAGTTGTGCTCATGCTTCTCTCTCATTTTTTCAACTGTGGGTGCTCCTGTGGGAAACACATATTCAGTATCTAAGTATTGAGTAACATCATTTCCAATACCTGATAAGTGGATTCTTATTCATCTTTTCCATGAAGCAAAGTTTTCTTTGTTCAACTTGGGCACATCTCATCTGTTCATGTTGTGATCTTTATCTTAGGTCTTGAAACCTTCCTTCTAAGAACACAAGCATTGATACAAATTGTTAGTAATAACTGAGAGGCAGGGGAGAAAATCAGTGGCCTCAAAAATTAATCCTTAAATCAACCCTTTAAAAATTATTACCACTTTTGAGCCTCTAGTTATATTCACTCCTACAAGATGAATGCCTTGAAATAATTATATCAAATTTCTACTTGTCAGAATCCTTTGTAAAACCTTATTCTATATGTTTACTGATAAACAATCTTTCTATTTACCAAAACACAGTAACTAACTAGTGGATACCGATCAATCCAAATTTGCTTAAGTGAAATGCAAAACAATAAATTAATGATGCATAGACACATAACACATGGATTTTTAATGTGGAAACCCTATTAAGGGAAAAACCATTGGGACTGTAACCCCAAATTTTCACTCTTCTGAAGTGAGATCGGTTAAGGGACAACTTTGTTAAAGGTTACAAATACACTGTTAGGTGTGACCTTGTTAGAGGATTTAAAATATAGTTTGTCACTTAGTATCTGGCATCTAATACAACCATCCTTGATCAAACACTCACTTAGCCTATCAATAGGTATCGGGGATATCCAATGCTACTTTGTATGATCAAACTTTTTAATACTCCTTGGGATGTATCTCAATTACAAAAGAATTTTAAGTCCTTCTCGGTTAATAGACATGATACTTCAATGGTTAAACTAAAACAATAAATTGATTTGTTCACACATACAGTTTGAATTGCATATTTTCAGATCTATTGTTAGTGCATTACCTCTCTCATAAATATAATTAATTCAATACCTTTGCTCCACACTGTTCTTCTCTGTGATGTTGTTTTAGTGTTTCTTGGTGTCTGTAGAATCTATCTCTTTCCTCAGCTTGTTCATCAGGTCTGAATGAAGACTTTTTTCTCCTTTAGAATCTCTTTAGAATCTATTCTCTTTTCACTCCCCTTTTCACCACTTTCACAATGAATTAGGTTGTCTCTTTATAGACATGCTTTCACTGTTTCTTGGCTTTCTTGATCTTGGCATGATCCACAATTCTCGCCAATTAGATTTAAAGAAAAACTCTAGTTTTATCTCATAGAGATCTTCTTGCCAGCCGGACAAAGAAAATTTAAATCAATTACTTATCTTTGGCTTTATCTTGTTGATTAAAACAATGATAAGTATCAGTTAAGTCTATTTTTAGCTCTTGACAACTAAGAATTTTTTCATTTCTAAACTCTTTGTTCTATCGGTCAATACTTCAGTTAGTTATCGGTGATAACTGACTATTCTATCAGTGTGACTTCAGTATCCTGATCCGTCGGGAAACACTATAATTCTATCCATCGAGCTACTTTGTGCTTTTCTCGTTGGGAAACACTGTGAATTTTCTCATTGGTAATGCTATGCATTTGCTCACTAGGTAACACTGTGACTTAGCTCTTTTACTCTGTCTGTCGGTGTGCACTCTATCAGTGTATATAGTCACTTTGTGAATACTTGACTTATATGCATTACTGATATCATAGCCTTTGATTCATCGATTCTTTGAAGTCATTGGTAGTATGTCCATGACCATAAAGATTATATAAAGTTGACATAAATGACAATACAATACATTAACTGATTTAATGTCTTGCATAAACTTTCTTTGTCATTGTGATCATCAACTTAACATCTTCAAACATTCAAACAATTATAGTTCATTAGTACATATATACATATATATACATACATACATATATATATATATATATATATATATATATATATATATATTCAGTGTTTTTGGAAGTCAATGTTATATTTAGAAGTAATGATATGTTATGCAAATCATTTGCTGCTGAAACGAGCAAAGAGTTTGAGATGTCAATGTTTGGGTAGATCAAGTTCTTTCTTGGTCTATATATTCTTCAATGTGACGTAGGCATATACATCACACAATCCAAATACATCAAGGAAGTTCTCAAGATATTCAAGATGGAGGACTCCAAGCCAGTTGGAACACCTATGGCATCTAGATGCAAGTTGGAAAAGGAAGACAAGTCAACCGAGGTAAATCATACCTTATATAGATCAATGATTGGAAAACTCAGGTGTGTTGTACATTCTAGACCAGATATAGCACATGTAGTTGGAATAGTTGCAAGATTATCTGCTAATCCCAAGGAATCACACATGACTGATGTCAAAAGAATTGTGAGATATCTAAAGAATACTGAAGACTATGGTCTGTGGTATAAAAAAGAAGGAAAATTTGAGCTTCAAGTCTATAAAGATGTTGATTGGGCTGGAAACATTGATGACATAAATAGCACAACAGGAGGAGCATTCTTTATGGGTGATAGACTTGTCACATGGATAAGTAAGAAGCAAGGATGGATCTTGCAATCCACTCCAGAAGCATAATATGTGGCTGCTACTGCAAATTGATCTAACATTGCATAGATCAAATAATTACTAGAAGGTATGAATATGAAAATTCTTGAGCCAGTAATTATCTATTGTGATAATACAAGTGCAATGAAAAATTCAAAGAACCCTGTCATGCATGTTAAGACAAAGAATATTCCTATCAAGTATCATTACTTAATAGAACAAGTGCAAGAGAAAGAGGTGATACTAGAATATGTCCTATCCAAGGAACATTTAGCAGACATATTCACAAAGCCATTTCCTAAAGATACATTTGAGTACCCAAGGAAGAGACTAGGGGTCCAAACCTTATCTACTGGTCACTAAGCTTACTAGGAGGCCGCATCAACCTACACACAATTAGAAGATCATTCATGTTGATGTAAGCAAAGAGATGGAATTGAAAGATATATCAATACACAGCAAGGTACTTGTCTGCACTAAACACCAGAGAAAATATTGGGTACTACAAAGATAAATTGCTGATGAAAAGGAGATTCAAGGAATATATTATTAAAAAATATATATATAGTTTAGCATTGTTGTCAAAGGGAGAGAAGTATTCAATGAAATATATTGTTGTCAAAGGGAAAAGAGATATGAAATCTCTATCATAATCATCCATCAAGGAGAGGAACAATCAAAGGGAGAGAAAACATTAGAGAAAGATTCAAAGAAACATCCATCTAAGGGAGAGAATTGGAAAAGTTAACACTGCATATCTATCCAGAAAAGAGATAAGAGAATCTACAACAAAGGGAGAGATAGAATCAAAAGTTGCTACATCTATCCAGTGAAGGGAATGAATAATGAAGAGATTAATCTGCAAGAATCAAATCTAAGATAGAAGAGCTTACCAAGAGTCATACATTTGTATTGGTTATAGAAAAATAAGTTTGGTAGAGATTGATGAACTACAACTGATATATTTTATATTGTATTAGTAGTATGTAGTATGTTTCCAATAATTCCAAAGGGAGAGATTGATGAACTATAACTGATTGAATGTTTAAAGATGAAAAAGTTGATGATCACCGAGATGTAGAAGGTAAATACAAGACATTAAATCAGTTAATGTATTGTATTGTAATTTATGTCAAAATTGATATGGTATGATTTCTGATACACATATTGTCACAAAACTTAAAGATCTTAAGAGACAAAGTTTTTTTTCATCAGTAATCATATACACCGAGTGACAGTAAACCCTGAGGGATAGTGAACCCCAATCACAGGAGTTCATAGTGTTACCCGACAGACACTGTTACCCAAGCAGGGTATACCCAGGCAAGAACTACCGAGCTAACTATAGTTGTCACCAAATAGAACTTAAGATGATGCCCGAGCTATCTACAATAGTCACCAAGCACAACTGAAGTGTTGAATGATGAGAATTAAAGTTAGGAAAATGACAAAACAACTTAGGTGGCAGGAGGTAATTATAGAGTTAACTGTTGGATTGCTTTGTTTTCATCGACCAGTTAAAAGCTAAAGATAAGAAGGAGATTTAAAACATGTTTTATTCCAGAAATAAGGAGATTTTTATAGATTAAAACTAAAGAAAGCATGGCTAGCTTTACAAATCAAGAAGTGATTAATGAAGAAAAAAAGAAGGGAAAGAAACAGTGAAATCATGTCTATATAAAGAGACAAGTAATTTATTATCAAGAAATAAGTGGAGCAAAGGAATGTTGAAGAGAATTTTGGTGAAGATAGAAGTCTTCATACATATTTGATCATACAAGATGAAGAATAGATCTAAGAATTCTGTAGACACTGAGAAATAGAGAAGCAACAACATTCACTGACCAGAAAGAAGTGGAGCAAAGCAATTGAAGAGAACATTGATCAGAAGAGGTATTATGAGCTTACAATAGATCTGAACATCTGCAAGATTAATTTGTATTTATGAACAGATCATATCCTAATTGAGTTAAACCATTGATTCAGAAAATATCTTAAAAGAGTAGGATTTAACCATCCTTTATATATTGAGATACATCCCAAGGAGTATCAAAAGGTTTTGATGTTGAAAACATAGTGAATGCTAGGTCAAGTGATAAACTGTTAGTGATAAATCCTCTAACAAGGTAACACTTCATAGTGTGTTTGTAACCTTTAACAAGGTTGGCTCTTCACCAAGCTCACTTTAGAAGAGTGAAAATTTTGAGTTACTGGTCCCAAGTGGTTTTTCTCCTAATAGGGTTTCTACATTAAAAATCCATGTGTCAAATGCGTATATGGTTCATTGCTTTGATGTTTTTATTTACACATTACTAAAACAAGATTGATTGGTAAACATTAAGTTATTTACTATATTTTGGTAAAATTTAAGAAAAGATAGACTGCTATTTGGTAAATCTTAAGGAAAGGATAAAGAGTATAAACACTGAGCAACATATACATGTTATATTTGATAAAAAGCGTACATCTTGTAGGATTGAATATAACTAGAGGTTTGATATTTGTGGTATAAAGTTTTGGGTTGATTTATTGGATTAATTTTTGAGGCTACTGATTCACCCCCCTCTTCTCAGTTATTCTAACATGCATCCAGTTTATTCCTAACATGTCAAAAAGTTAAAAAGGCAAAAAAATGAAAAAAGGCAAAAAACATGAAAAAAAAAAACAAGGCAAAAAAAGGCAAAAAATAGAAAAATGAAAAAAATGCAAAAGAAAAAAAAATTGCCTTGATGAAAACCCGACAAACAGACGCCTTGGCAACATAAAAAAAAAAGAGTCAAGATAAGTAATTTTGTCCAATAGTGAAAACCTAGCAAACAGGCACTTTAGGCAAGTACCATGATGGAAACCTGGTAAACAAGCGTCATGTGTAATTTATGAACTTCTTGGAGTCTATACTTGGGGGCAGGTTTCACCCATGTTATCCTCCATTACCCCTTTTTCATTCCCTCCATTATTCCTATGTACCTCATATACTTCATCCTATCAGAATTCATATCCCCTTTGCCCAACTTTGATCTTGACAAAGGTTACCAATCTCTCTAGAGGCATCATATTTCATATATGCTTTATCTTATCCACATCCATTTTGATCCATGTTGCCTATCCTATTACAACTTTTCATCCATATTCCATATCCCTCCCCCATTATCCATTCTTGATCTTTCTTATCCATTTCCCCTTTCTTATTCATATCCAAACATTGTCCTATCCAACTCCCTATATTGGTCTTTATAAAAATAAGGACATTGAATGCAAAAACATGTATTCAAAAAAGTAACCCTCTTGAGATGTCTATTCCTTTCATGATATTCACTACATCATTTCATTGCCCAAGCATTATCATGCCCAAACCCTATCATTGTCTTAACTAGTCTCTCTTCTTGGCACTTAAACATGTTATCCCATTTATTGGAGATTCCTTGGCACCCAAATAGATCCAATGCAAGTGACCCTTCACCTTCATCCATCTACCAGTCCATTTCTCCTTTCACAATGTCCCTGCCTTGCTAGACACTGGGGGCAATTTAAATCTTTCTCATGTAAATATGATGCTAAACAAAATCATAAAAATTGTAAAATGTCATGAAAAAATATGTAAAAATCAAATATGATCCATAAAAAAAACCTTAAAAATCACATATGATGCTAAGAAAAATCCTAAAAAATTGCAAAATGTTCTAAAAAAAATCAAATTTTTTTTGAATATTTCAAAACCCTAAAAGTTGAAGAATCATCAAAAAAATTAGTAATAAATATCATTTAATGACACTCATTTCATTTTCTCATCATGTATATAATCACTTGTTGTGATCAATAAATTGTCATTTGTGACAAGACAGCCATCTGAGCAGATACAATCTGAAGACTTGTCAAATTTTTGTGCTTAATGAAATCATGCATCAACAAATAATCTACCCAATCAAATCAATAATCAATCAGATCAAACTTGTCCTATCAATCAATCAACATCAAGTTTTCCCTTATCAAACCTATCATTTATCTTATACAGGGTGTGTTATACTCGAAACCAGAAGGTATCTGTCTTAGATGGGGTACTTCATTCCTGAAACCAGACATCTTCATCATCATCACACAAACTATCAACTTTGATAATAAGATCAGACTGTTTTTTGACTTGCTTGGTTTAGTGAGTCTTATCTTTTATTTATTTATGTTCGATCATGTTCCTATGCTACTCCAGGATATTACTGAGTGATGAGAGTGGCTGGGATGGCTCATGTTCCTTTATTTTATTGTCTTCTATTTGTGGGATGTTCTTCATAAAGTTTTGGGACACATATGTCATATGCTTCAGGATGGATGGAAACATTCCTTGTCTACAATGTGTTTGTTTTTACGCAAAAGGGATTACATTATCTCTCTGAATTTCTATGTCATCGTGCGACTCATCCATTTTTCCATATCTAATAAAGCTCTTATGACAATAATGCACTTATCAAAGCAATGTTTCATCACTACTAATTATTCTTCTCTTTCATCTAATTTCTGCCTTCTCCTAATATTTCTTCCATCAATCCTTGCAATCACTTCTCTCTTCAAAAAATTGACCTCATGTCAATTTCTACCCAACTTTTCAAGGGGGCATCCTACCTCAATTTTTTTGATCCACTGGGGCATGATTTTTAATTTTTCTTTGACACAACGCTAACAATCGCATTGTATCAAAGAGGGAAAAAATGTAGACACTAAAAAATGGTTCAATGCATATGCCCCCTTTTTAACATGTCTTCTATATTGTGTGTTTAATCACCAATATTGTACCATTCTTCTATTAATTAAATAATGAAAACTATTTATTTAATTACTAATTTTTGTCCCTGATTATCATCATATTTTGATTGATTTGACCTTTTGTTCAAGTCTAATAATGTCATTTTTCATCATTAATCATTTTAATTTTGTCATTCAATTAATTGATCTTCTATTATGGATAACTAATCGTAATTCACTCCTTATTCCTAAGTCCTAACCTATGATAAATGAATAAACTTTATTTATTCTAATATTCCCTCTTTTTCACACAATTAATTAATTATATTAATTAATTGTCTAATTTCAAATTTGGGAATTATTATTAATTTCCTAATTTCTAATTTTGTAATTTTTCATATTTCCTAATTCCTAATTTAGTAACATGAGTGGAATTAATTTGAAAATTAATTATCCACCCATCCCTCTTTTCTATCCTCCATTTCCTAAATTCTAGCGTCCACCTTCCCTTTTGCTTTTGTGATAATTGTCATAGTTTATGACAATTTTCCTTTTTTACTTTTGTCATATTTGTTATAGTTTATGAAACATTTCTCTTTTTTTTACTCACCAATTTCTAATTGTACATTCAATTTTTCATAAGTTGTCATATTTAATGACAAATTTCCTCTTTCAAATTTGTCAATTGTCATAGTTTATGATAATTTCCCTTTTGCACATCTAATTACTAATTTTACAATTTGACCTCTCATCTTCTATAAATTGAGCTCATTTTGTCTTCTTTTGGTGAACCACATTTTTTAGTATTTTTTCTTCCATTTTGCTTTCATGAATAGGTGCATATTGTCACATGGGAGCAACATATCAAATTAAAAGAAGAAAGAAAAGCATTGGAGCATCTTGAGTGAGTGTTTGTTTGATTTTGCTTAAATATTTTATGCACTTTTCCTTTAGATCTTTAATGTTAGGATAGGATTGTTATTTGTATGCTTTTATAGGTCGTGGTTGCCTTTCATGCAATTATTTCTTCTTTTTCCTCTCTTATATATATATATA
>MU223038.1:2572623-2589266 GCA_018584345.1 Thuja plicata | reverse complement strand
TATATATATATCCACAAGACAACTGAGAGGGGGGTGAATCAGTTGTGATATAGATTATTAAACTTTAAACTTTATAAACCAAATTTGCAAATTTAAATGATAACACAGTAATAGACAACACCATAAAACAATATTTGTTGTCGAGAAAGCCCTATTAAAGGTAAAATTTTGGTGGGAATTAACACCCACAAATAATGTACTGAGCCTATAGTATCCATGTTAAAAGATATTAGCCCTGTTAGGAGCTTGTTATGTAACATTACAGTTCACAATCCCTGTTAGGAGTCAAAGGAAATAGTAGGCTCATTTCCAAGGCACACTTCCCAAAGAAGGTTAAAGACACCCTCAAGGATTTATAATTTGCACAAGTGTATAAAGAAAATCCACAATCAGAGAACTGTCTGTCAGCAACTGTCTTTGCCTGATTAGTTCCAATGAAGTATCAACTCTACTTGCATCCAGCAGTCAGCAAGCTTCATAGCTTTCACACATTTCTTCTCTTATTTTTCTCTATCACACTTCTCCATAATAATTTATCTTTCATATATACCCTTACACAATAACTTATTAGGTCGGCTAGTTAAGCTTTCCTAATACATAATTAATTAGGTTGGCCAATTAAGGATTTCCATCATACAAATAATTACATAGCCCCTTGCTAAGATACACATGGTATCTAAGACAAGTATACAACATTTATAATTCATTACATATACTTCCAGATCCGCAATGTATGCTTACAATTAATTCCACATACTACATATCTAAAGTCAGCCAGGAAATAGGTCTTCTCTAGAATACATGCCAAAACTGATGTCATCAGTCTTCAATCAATAATTGAAATCAACCCATTACTCTAACATATGTCAGTTTTCCATCCATAAGCTCGCAAGTTCTGAAAAATATCCATCAGAAAGCTATACCCAAAACATAGAGACCTGCTCTATTCAGAATCACAGTTGCAGTCCAGAAAACCAGTCTTCACCAAATGAACTTTAACATCCATATAATGTAACATAAAGTCAAATGACCTTAGGAGTAAGGTCAGCATACATCCTTCTTCATAAATCCAACTTTGATCATTCTAAATCATCCATACAATTTTTGTACACTCATTCTAGTTAAGTAGCGAGTCTGTCTTCTCCATAGAAATATATGTTGACATCAGTGACAAAACATGAATATCAACAACATGATCAGTAACCAAAACTAATATCATCCAATAGTGTCCCCCTTTGGCATTGATGGAAACATATGGGAAAATCCATATGCATCAACCCAAAAGTACTCTCTCAATAAAATCTTCTCAATATCTTCAACATAAATCTCCCCAAAATAGTAGGGATTTTCTCATAGATTCCTTCCCCCTTTGGTAGCAATGGAAAAGGGTGCCATAATTCACCTGTATTCTTCTGTAAGATGTAGCTTTTTTTTTAAATCTTCATGTCCAATCAACTAGGTGCAAGATCACCTAAATATACTCTAGTATTTTCTGCAATCACTCCCCCTAAGGAGTAGATCCATACATCAAGTCCAGAGAATGATATAGATCTGAGATCCACTACACTGATGCACATCTACATCATTTAGTTTTCAATAGGAGGGGCTAGAACCCCAAGCATGCCTCTAAGATATTCAAAAGCATATTTTGGAAAAGGTTCGGTAAATATATCTTCTATCTATTCCTTTGTGCTAATATACTCCAGTTTAATCTCTCTTTGTATGCTACCTTCTCTCTCAAGAAATGATACTTGATGGAAATATGTTTAGTCTTTGAATGAATTATAGGATTCTTTGACATATTCACTATGCTAGTTTTATCACAATAGAGAACCACTGGTTCTTTGAAAATTATTCTAATGTTCTTCAGCATTTGTATCAACCAAAGAACTTGTGTACAATTTATTATGGCATCAACATACTCTAACTCAACTGTAGATTGAGCAATACAGTTCTGCTTCTTTCTCAACCAAGAGACCAGCCTCTTTCCAAGGAAAAATTCTCCACCACTTGTGCTCTTCCTGTCATTTACATTACCTACCAAATCAGCATCAGTAAAATCCTACAATGTAAAATCATCATATTTTTCATACAACAATCCATACTCTATTGTTCCTTTCAAATATCTAAAAATTCTATTCACAGTAGAAAAATGTCTCTTTAGGATCTGCCTGATATCTAGCCACAATTCCAACTACATTGGTAATATCTAGTCTAGTGTATGTCAAATATTATAGACCTCCAATCATTGATCTGTACTTAGTCTGCCCAACACTTTGAGTCTCATCACTTTTAGTTAGTTTGTTCCCTATTACCATGGGTGTACCAACAAGTTTACAATCTTCCATTCCAAATTTCTTCAACATTTCCTTCAAGTACTTGGTCTGAGATATGAATATTCCATTCTTACTCTGATTAATTTGCAAACCAAGAAAAAATTTCATTTCACCAATCATTGACATCTCAAACTCATTCTCCATTTATTTAGCAAACTTCTTACTCATTTTATCATTGCCTCCAAAAATGATATCATCAATAAAAACTTCTATAATTAAGATTCCATCTTCATCAGTTCTTAAATACAAATTACTGTCTACATTACCTTTTCTAAAACCAATACAAAGTAGATGTTTATCCAGTCTTGCATACCATGCCCTCGATGCTTGTTTCAGTCCATATAGTTCTTTCTTCAGTCTGCAAACCATGTTTTCATCATCTGTCATAGGAAAACCATCAGGTTGCTCAATGTACACTTCTTCTTCTAGTTCACCATTCAAGAATGTTGACTTCACATCCATCTGATACACTTTGAAACCTTTATGTGCAACATAAGAAAGGAATAGTCTCATAGCTTCTAGTCTAGCAACAGGTGCAAACATTTCTTCATAGTATATGCCTTCTTGTCGTGAGTAGCCTTTACATACCAGTCTAGCCTTGTTTCTTACCACTGTACCTTCCTCATCCTTTTTGTTTCTAAAAACCCACTTAGTGCCAATCACATTCTTGTTCTTAGGTCTTGGAACCAATTCCCAAGTATTGTTCTTCTTTATCTATTCTAGTTCTTCTTCCATGACTTTAGTCCAAGATTCTTCTTTACATGCTTCATTAGTGGTCTTGGGTTCAACTTGAGAAATCAAATAGATCTCATCTCTAACTTTAGATCTATTCATCATGGCTTTGCTTGCATCACCAATAATTTGATCTTTAGGGTGGTTTTTCTTGACATACCTTGGTTTCTTTAATGTCTTTGTAGCTTTTGCATGTTCTTCTTATTCAATCTCATTCTCAATCATTAAGGGTCCTTTAGGTTCAGCAACAACTTCTCTTGATTCTGTTATTTGACCACAATCATACATTCTTTCCTAAATTTGAAATTTCTCATTTATCCTCACATTGGCACTTTCAATCAATTTCCTTAGTCTCAGATTGAAACATTTATATGCTTTACTCTTAGTGGAATAACCAAGAAATATTCCTTCATCACTTCTAGCATAAAACTTTCTTATCTCATCATCTCTTTTGATATAAATTTTACTACCAAATATTCTAAAATATTTCACAGTAGGTGCATGATCAAACCATAATTCATAAGGAGTTTTATTTGTACCTTCTCTGATCTGAATTCTATTTAATGTGTACACAGCAATCCCAACTCCTTCTCTCTAGTGAACATGTGATACATTTCCTTCCGGCAACATATTCCTTGCAACATCTAATATGGTTCTATTTCTTCACTCTGCTATGCCATTTTGTTGTGGAGTTCTAGGAGCTAAAGTTTGTCTATGTATTCCATTTTCTTCATAGTGTGTTAAACATTTTTGATGTGAACTCTTCTCCTCTGTCTAATCTCAAACATTTCATCTTTAAATTAGATTCATTCTCAAATTTTTCTTTGAACAATTTGAACTTGTCAAATGCTTCAGATTTCTCTCTCAAATATGTAACCCACATCATTCTAGAAAATTCATCAACAAAAATTATAAAATAGCTTTCACCATACTATAATCTTGTTCTTGTAGGACCACATAGATCTATGTGCACCAGATCCAACTTCCCTTTTGCTGAATAAGCTTTTCTCATGAAGGTTCTTCAAGTCTTTTTTCCCATAACACATTCTCTACACAAAGTGTTAAATGGCTTTACAATTTTAGGTAGATCTCTCACTAATTTTTTCATACTTTCCTTCACAATGTTATCAAAATTAAGATGAAAAAATCTTTTGTGCCATAACTAGCTATCATCAACCTTTGCAATAAAACAAGAAGCTTCAGATGTGTTCAATTCAAATACATTACCTCTAGAATTAGTACCAGATGCTATCAAGTCTCTTGTTTTTCTCTTGATACTACACTTTCCATTTATGAAGTTCAGTTGATAACCCTTGTCCACTAGCTATCCAACACTCAACAAATTATGCTTAAGTCCATAAACAAGTAATACATTGTGAGTGTTAGTCTTTCCATCCAAAGAAATGGATCCAAATCCATTAATAAGTTTAGGAGTATTGTCACCAAATCTAACAACACCACCATCATGTTTCTTCAAACTCACAAACTTATTTTTATCTCTAGTCATATGATATAAACAACCACTATCTATGACCCATTCAAATTTCTTTTCAACTCGAGATACTAATGTTTTTTCTTCATGGATAGGTTCATCATCGTTAATAGCAATAAATCCAATTTCATCATAATCACCATTTTCATCATCAGATATACCTTCACTAGCATAATAACATTCCATATCCTTTGAGAACTTAGACTTGAAAAATTTAGGTTTGTGCTTTGGAATTCTTGTAGGACATCTAGATGCAAAATGACCAATCTTGTTACTTGAAAAACATTTTAAAGGTAATTTTCCCTCAAACTTACCCTTACCTCTCTTTTCTCTTCTGGCAATCAGTACAACAATTTCATCTAGCTTTCTTTCTTCTTCCTGTATCTGTTCCTATTCATCAACATAGGCTCCAAGTTATTCTTTTAGATCATTACTGCTTGTGCTTGCATTTTCAGGTGAAATTATTTTGCTTTTGTGCATGGTTTCTTTAAGTGCTAACTCAACCTTAGGTAGAGTGTCTCCCAATTCTGTGGCTTCAAATTTAGTTTGCTTGCCAATCATCATCTCTCTAGTGAATTTTGGTATCAAAGGTATGATCTCCTCTATAGCCTGAACCTTGGTTCTATATGCAGGTGTCAAATATCTAAGTATCTTTGCAATAACTTCTTCCTCACTGTAAGTTCCTCCAGAGTTCCTAATACTAGTCACTACCTCAGTAATTCCCTATGCATATGCTCTGATATTCTCATCTTCTTTCATCTTTAGTGATTATATCTTTTTCTTCCATTTCTATAACTTTGTTTTCTTTGCAAACTTGCCTCCAAAATATAGTGCTTCCAGTCTTGACCAAATTTCATGTGTCGAGTCCATATCATTTACTTCAGTAAATTCTCCTTCTGATAATGTGCTGATTAGGGATTCCCTTGCAATCATACTACATGAGAATATCTTATTTTCATCATCACTGGCTTTCTGTAATTCATCCTCAGTCAATATATTTTCTTTCTTCTTTGTTATCATCCAATAGTCAATTCCCAAACATAGAAAATGTGTTCTCATCTTGTTCTGCCAACTGTCAAGGTTTTCAGAGTCAAACTTTGGAATATCCTTCCTATAGTAAGTCACCTTAAGCTATTAAACTTTCTCTCTAAGGACCTTTAGCTTTGATACTAATTGTTAGGAATAACAGTCCACAAGACAACTAAGAGGGGGGGTGAATCAGTTGTGATATAGATTATTAAACTTTAAAGTTTATAAACCAAATTTGCAAATGTAAATGATAACATAGTAATAGGAAACACTATAACACAATATTTATTGTCGAGGAAACCTTGTTAAAGGTAAAACCTCGGTGGGAATTAACTCCCACAAATAATGTACTGAGAGTATAGTATCCCTATTAAAAGATATTATCCCTATTAGGAGCTTGTTACAACATTACAGTACACAGTCCCTGTTAGGAGATAAAACCTATTAGGAGTCAAAGGAAATAATAGGCTCACTGCCAAGGCACACTACCCAAAGAAGGTTAAATCCACCCTCAAGGATTTACAATCCGCACAAGTGTATAAAGAAAATACACAATCAAAGAACTGTCTGCCAGCAACTGTCTTTGCTTAACTAGTTCCAATGAAGTATCAACTCTACTTGCATCTGGCAGTAAACAAGCTTCACAGCTTTCACACATTCCTTCTCTTATTTTTATCTATCACACTTCTCCATGATATTTTATCTTTCATAAATACCCTTACACAATAACTTATTTGGTCAACTAGTTAAGCTTTCCTAATACATAATTAATTAGGTCAGCCAATTAAGGCTTTCCATCATAAAAATAATTACATAGCCCCTTGCTAAGATACACACGGTATCTAAGACAAGTATACAACATTTATAATTCATTACATATACTTCTAGATCCACAATTCATGCTTACAATTAATTCCATATGCTACATGTCTGAAGTTGGTCAGGAATAGGTCTTCTCCAGAATACATGCCATAGCTGATGTCATCAGTCTTGAATCAACAATTGAACTCAACCCATTACTCTAACATATGTCAGCTATCCATCCATAAGCTCGCAAGTTCTGAAACATCTCCATCAGAAAGCTATACCCAAAACATAGACACCTTCTCTGTCCAGAATCACAGTTGCACTCCAGAAAACCAAACTTCACCAAATGAATTGTGACGTCCATATAATGTAACATAAATTCAAGTGACCTTAGGAGTAAGGTTAGCATACATATTTCTACATAAATCCAACTTTGATCATTCTGAATCATTCGTATAGTGTTCATACACTCGTTCCAGTTAAGTAGCCAGTTTGTCTTCTCCATAGAAATATATGTTGACATCGGTGACAAAACATGAATGTCAATAGCATGATCAGTAACCAAAACTGATATCATCCAACATATATATATATATATATATATATATATATATATATATATATATATATATATAACATATCATTATCAAAAGAGAACTCACACAAGAAATTGCAACTTATAACTCTCTATCTCAAACTCACCTTCAAACTCAGATCCTTCAAGTAATCTCAAAGATATCTCATCAAATAATCTCTAGATATTTTTTTCCTCACCATTCTCTCTGTGTCTACTCTCGGGAACCATATGGTAAAAATGATACATTTTTCCATATCATTTCTTTGAAAGGAGTTACATGGGAAATAACTACTTCCTAGAAAAAATCATAACTATTGGTTAATTGATATAAAAGTTTATAATAATAACACTCCTTTATTATTATTATTTTATTATTTCTTATTTATTCCATTTATTATTTCTTTGAGATTGTTTGAAGGATATGAGTTTGAATGTGAGTTTGAGGAAGAGAGTTTTAAGTTGCAATTTCTTGTTTCAGTGCTCTTTTTATTTGAGAGAGAGTTTTTTGGTATATATATAAGAAATAGGAAAAAATATAATTAAATAATAAATGGAATAAATATGAAATGATAAAATAGATTAATAACAAAGGAATGTTATTATTATCACCTTTGATATTAATTAACCAATACTTATGATTTTGGCTCTGAAGTAGTTCTTTCCCATTTAACTCCTTTCAAATGAATGATATGGAAAGATGTATCATTTTTACCATTTGGTTCCTGAGACTAGACAGAAACAGATTGGTGAGGAAAAAAATTGTAGAGATTATTTGATGAGATTTCTTTGTGATTCTTTGAAGGATCTGAGTCTAAACGTGATTTTGAGATAGAGAGTTTTAAGTTTCAATTTATTGTGTGAGTGCTCTTTCAATTTGAGAGAGTTTGTTGGATTTTGTAATGGATTTATCTTAGATTACCTTGTTGATCTCTAAGTTTTGTTGATCATTAGTGTCCCACACTTAGTCATTTATCTAGTTAGTTTTAGCTGGTCATCACTACGACTGAGCTATCTAGTATAGGCTGAGCTATCCGACACAGTTGTTGTCAAGAAGATAATAGTTTCCGAGTCACACGGTTACCAAGTTCAGTCCATGTTGAGTGCCAGAGTCTTTTTTGGGCCGAGCAAGATAGTTTTGTTATGTATGTCAAGATTGACACAAATTTCAAGGTAAACTATTTTGGGCCGACTTATCTAAGAATTTAGTATTTTCAATGGGATAATTATGCATTTAATTATTTGATCCCACTACATGGCATGTAGCCAATCAGAAAATTGGATTGCCTAGGTGGCATAAGCATTTGATCCTAAACATTGATCTAGATCTAATTGCCAGATCTGTAAAGTATATGAAGATTGCTTCTTACCCTATCAATTAGTATAGAGAGAGAATGTGTATGCATACATGAGAGATGTGCAAAGGGTTGTTTTGATAGAGGAAGCATAGATCTAGCAAAGTGAAAGTGCAGTGAGCAGAAGAGTAAAGATATATCAGATTATTTGATCAGAGAAGGTATTGAAAAGAAGAGATTTGTTATCAGCATCAGAGTACATATCGAAGGATCAGATCTTGAAACATTCTAAAAAGTGTATCAGGTTAAATCTCTTAACAGAGTGGTTCTAACAGACCTTTCTAAATCTCTTAGCTGAGTGCTTACTTTTTTGTAAGTTTAAATCCTTTTACAAGGTAGATTGTAATGATTTGTAGCTCTTAACCGAGTAGAACTTTAACCAGGTAGATTACATATTGTGATCAGATCTTGTAGCCCTAATAGGCACACTTTATTGTTTTAGTAGTGAAGATTGTGTGGGTGTCATCCCCACCCCATTTTTACCTTATTGGGTTTCTGGGTTACCAAATTTTGGTGTCTTGTGTCATTTATTTACTATCATGAATGCTACTAGATGATAGATCAATTACATTTATGTATGATTGTGGATTAGTTTGTTTTAATAGATAAAATTTGAAGATTTGATTCACCCCCCCCTCTCAACATCTTGCTTTCCCATATTGTATTTCCAATAATTGGTATCAGAGCGTAGTTCTCCTACAAAAGGTTTTAATCAACTTGAGAAGTACAGATCTTGAGATGGAGATTTAGAAATTGGGTAAAGTCATTGAGAATCAAAAGATTGAAATTCAGCTAGCATTACATTAGCTTGAGACAACAAGACAAGAATTGAGAAAATCCTTGATATCTAGGAAAGATTTGGCCAAACAAATGAATGACACTCATTATCAGGAAGAAGACACTGCAAGCCTATTTCAGAATGGAAACTCTACTAAGAGCGATGCATCAATTTTAGATCTACTAGAAAGGAATAAAACAATGTGTGAAGAAGTTAGAAACCTGAAAAGAGAACAAGAAATGCAAACAGTAAGACTATGTGAAGTAGTGGAACAAAAGAAGAAAGATGAAGATGACAAAGCTTTGGAAAAAGAAGATAAAAGAATGATGACTATCAGACTTGATGAAAGGACACATGAAGTACAAATGATGAAAAATGATAAGGTTGACATGGTGAATCAATTGCTACTTGCAAATCAGGAGATCAGTAGGTAAGATATGGAAATAGTAAATCTGAGATCTAAGAACAGTCAATTGAAAGATGAATTGAGATTTGAGAAAGAACTGAATGAAAGATTGAAAAGACTCAATGAAGCTTTGAATCATTTTGAAAATTTGATGGAAGAATAAAGGAGATCTAGAGATTCTTCTTGATTAGGTCACATCAAACAATAGACATCTATTGCGAAAGGAGAATCATCTAAGATTGGTGAAAATAGGAATGCAAAGATAAAGAACAACAAGCCTGTATGCTATCACTATGGAAAACTAGGATACACTACAAACATCTGCCGAAGAAAGAATGGTAAGTCCAATCCTAAACCTAAGTTCAATGGTTATTGCTTTACATGTAAAAATTTTGGACATCAAGCACATGAATTTTTGGCAAAGGAAAATAATGCACATTCCACACCTAGATTCAATGGGTATTGTTACAACTGTCAAAAATTTAGACATAGATCACAAGATTGCAGATCTAATGCCAAACAACAATGGACAAAAAAGACACAAGAAAAAGTACCAAGGAAAGGTAATACTTAGAATTGGGATTACAACACATGGCATAGTTTTCACTACTATGGTGAGTATGGGCATGTTCCAGAAAATTGCATAAAGACACATTTTAGAGGAAAATCTAAGAGTTGGATGAACAGAAGCCTAGTTTTCTATAATTGTCTAAAAATAGGTCACACTAGGAAGGATTGAAAGATAAGGGTACCTTATCCTACTGTTGAGGAGATTAGAGCATAGATGAATCAAACATTGGTAAGACAAAAAGAACTGAGAAGTAGTGAAGCTACTGAAGCCAAGGTCACCCAGTCTAATAGATCAGGTGATCACACCATCACTAATTAAGAAAGAAAGGTATGTAATGAACTATGTTTTTATCTCATATCTTTTATCAGTTCCTAACATATAAAGTGAAAAAGTCCATATTTGCATATGTTGAGATGCATCAAGAAATATTTTGAAACATGTACCTAACAAAGTCAGTATGCACTACAGGTGTCGAGCAACAGTGTTACTGTACACTGAGACCGAGTTCTCTAGTGTATGTCAAGCTGGTATGGGTTGCGACCGAGAGATAGATGATTTTTTTGAGTCAGTCGAGGATAGATGTTTGGCACTCACTCAATGGACAAAACATTTATTGCAAACCTAACTTTTGACCTTTCAAGCCTATAAAGGAATGAGTCATTCATTACTTATTTTTCACCTTGCGATTGAAAATTTCATAGAGTGTTGGAGCAATTGGCAAACTTGATTTCTACAAAATATCTTTCAAATACTTCTACAGCGTGTCATCGGCTACCCTGAGTAAAAGTGTGAATTTCAACATCTTCTGAGGTATTCTGTTCATCATCTTTTGAAACCCTATTTTGTTTGGAATCATGGCCTCTAGTTCTTCCACAACAACAAAGAGTATGGAGAAGGATTTGCTAAACATTCAATTGGTGAGGAGCAACACCTCTGTGCCTCCTAACTTCCAAGCAGTTCCTAGAGCACCATCCAGGGTGATTTAACTGGAGCCCTATCATCGATTCCACCTAAGGTACTCATGATCCATGATATTAGGTCATGTTATATGTGCAAAAAAAGTGAAGTTGGAGATCAAAAACTAAGAGAATATTTCAAAAAATTGTGCAAAGATGGAGCCCTAAAAGATGAATACAAACATTTAGCTGAGAAAGGGTTAACTCGTGCCCTAGACTTTCTAAGGGATTTGAGAATAGAATGGATCAAGATTGTTTCGAGTTATGTACATGACATGAACATATGGCTAGAAAATGGACCAGTTAAGATTACAAAGGAAATCATCCATCATGTAACTGGTTATCCAATTCTTAATGGAAAGAGGAAAATGAGATGTCAGAGTAAGGAAAACATAGAAGAATTCACTAGATCCATTTGGAACAAAAGAGGGATGACGATCTATACTATTATAGATTTGGAGCTTGATTTTGTAGTTAGGGTTATTTCTCATAAGTTTTATTAGTCGAGCCAACTAGGTAGTGTCCCTTGCATTGTAGTCAACCAGGCTTGGAAGATTGTGAAAAAGGATCATACTTATGACCTTGTTGAGCTTCAACTGATGTAATTGGTTGAGAACCTTGCTTCAATAAGAAAGGCAAAGAATTCAATATGTAAGTTTGGATCTCTTCTCACTTGTATATTTTTCTACATACAGAATACCTTTCCTACTTTTGGAAACATAGTATGGAAAATAGACAGACCTATCACACAAAAAATCAATGCATTTATTCAGCAGTTAGGTGATAATTTTGACAATGTAATGGGAACATATTTTGTTGAATTCAAGAAAAAGATGAGATTGAGGAGTAGAATTCCAAGATCACTTGTTGAGAAACATTATGAGGATGTATGTTTCCTAGTAGACACAGATTTCACCTATGGGCAGGCAGTAGTACCGAGGGTATCATGGCTAAGGCCATTACCTTATGAAGTGAATATTGACGAGACATGTGACACCATAATATATCTATTGGCAAAGGAATATTATAGTGCATCAAAACATTTTGGAAAATATGAAGAAGCAAAGTCCAAAATCTCTATGGATTTGAAGGCATGCACTATGGAGAGGAAAAGGAAGAAGATACAAGAGGAAATGAAGAGGGAAAAAAAGCAGAAGCAAGTTTTGCATGACATAAAGGATATTTTTGTTAAAGCCTTTGATATGGAAGATGAAAATCAACAAGCACCAATACTAGAACAGTTAGTTCATGTTGTGCAAAAAGATACTGATGAAAATATTGAGGCCAATGAAAAATTGATGCAATGGTCCAAGAGAAGATTTGAGAACAAAGTCTTGGAGAAGATATCTGGAGAGATTGCTACCAAATAGGTTGAACTTTCTTCTCTTGTTGAGATTCTTGAGGAAGTTGCAAATAATGTCTTTTCATTATACAAAAGATTATCTGATGATACATTCTTTACAAAGGAGAATCAACAACTTATTGAGAAGTTACATTTAGATATGAAGTCAACAAAAATTTCATTAAGCATGGATGCTTGTTCTAGCTACATCCATTTTGATAGATTGACTCATGGACAGAGGAGATTAGCCAAGATTATGGCTAAAGATTTCCAAATCAGGGCCAAACTAATAACAATCCAGGCTAATTTGATACCTCATCTGGAGGTTATGCAGAAGGAGCTTATAGCTACAAGAGAATTGGTCAAGAGATATTCTCATCTCTCTAATGCAAATATTTTGGTAAGTCTAGTTGCCAAGCTAGAAGTTAAGTTGGAAGTTATGAAGTTTGTTAAGGATAGTCGGGATACATCTTTTGCATAGATTTTACAGCTTCATAAACCATTTTTGGAAAAATACAACTTAATCCCCATAGATATCAGTGACAAAAACAAGGGGGAAACATGACAGGAAATAGGCAAAGGATAGGAAACAAAAAAATAGGCATAAATATCTTTGTTGAAGGCATGTAGATTATGTAGATAATGTATGAAGAATGAAGTGTAATCTAAGGCGGAGTACATTATGTACTTAGGAAAATTTTCTAAATGTAAATGATAAGTGTTTTTTCCACTAATATCAAAGGGGGAGATTGTTGATCTCTAAGTTTTGTTGATCATTGGTGTCCCACACTTAGTCATTTATCTATGTAGTTTTAGCCGCTCATCACTGTGGCCGAGCTATGCAGTATAGGCCAAGCTATCCAACATAGTCATTGCCGAGTAGATAATAGTTTCTGAGTCACACGGTTACCAATTTCAGCCCATGTCAAGTGCTAGAGTCTTTTTTGTGTTGAGCAAGATAGTTTTGTTATGTATGTCAGGATTGACACCAATTTTGAGGTAAACTATTTTGGCTGACTTATCTAAGAATTTAATATTTTCAATGGGATAATTAGGCATTTAATTATTTGATCCCACTACACGACATGTATCCAATCAGAAAATTGGATTGCCTAAGTGGCATAAGCATTTGGTCCTAATCATTGATCTAGATCTAATTGCTAGATCCATAAAGTATATGAAGATTGCTTCTTACGCTATTGGTTAGTATAGAGAGAGAAGGTGTATGTGCACATGAGAGATGTGCAAAGGGTTGTTTTGATAGAGGAAGCATAGATCTAGAAAAGTGAAAGTGCAGTGAGAAGTAAAGTAAAGATATATCAAATTATTAGATCAGAGAAGGTATTGAAAAGAGGAGATCTATTATCAGCATTAGAGTGCATATCGAAGAATCAAATATTGAAACATTCTAACAAGTGTATCAGGTGAAATCTCTTAACATAGTGGTTCTAACAGACCTTTCTAAATCTCTTAGCCAAGTGCTTACTTTTTCTTAATTTTAAATTCTTTTACAAGGTAGATTGTAATGATCTGTAGCTCTTAACTAGGCAAACCTTTAACCAGGTAGATTACATATTGTGATCAAATCTTGTAGCCCTAATAGGAACACTTTATTACTACAGTAGTGAAGATTTTGTGGGTGTCATCCCCACCCTAGTTTTACCTTATTGGGTTTCTAGGTTACCAAAATTCTGTGTCTTGTGTTATTTATTTACTGTCATAAATGCTACTAGATGATAGATCAATTACATTGATGTATGATTGTGGATCAGTTTGTTTTAAGAGATAAAATTTGAAGATATGTTTCACCCCCCTCTCAACAACTTGCTTTCCCATATTGTATTTCCAACATACGTTTGGATTTCTAAAGAGGGTTACATGAATTTCTTGAACATGCTTAGATTGGATTTATTCCCGTTCTTACTTCCTCACTTTTGGATAGTACATAGGACCTAAGGTAGGATCCAATCCTAAGAAATGAAACTATGTATTACTGTGAGTGTTTGTATGATTGTTATACTATTGTTGTTTTAGAATTCAGTGAAAATATGGGTTCTACAAACATAGAGTTGGCTTATTTCATATAATTTATGCTCTTAAGGTTTGAACAATGTCTCTTTCATTCTAGAGTTGAAATTGAGATAAAATGAAATTTCTATATGTGTGTTTTTATTCTTTCCCTTTTAAGATCTACTTCTATAATTAGATTTTTTCACATGTTAAAACATTGGATGAGGGTTTTTTTATCTAGGACTGTGGAGGGAAATCTGGGAGATCTCAAATGGGTCTTCCTTAGATTCAAATTCTTGAATTCAGGTAATGCCTAGTTTTTGGTCATTAAGGAAATCTGGAATATGTTTTTTTTTTGGCAATTTTCATCAGTTAAATGCACCATTTGAATGACAATTGCTTAGTTTTATCATGCATTTGAGTAGCTTTACCAAACTAGTGTGTTGCTTCATCAGACAAATGCATATCTTCCATGATTGGTCAAAATTGGTTAAAATATGTTAATTTAGGGTTATAGGATCATACCAAAGGCGTTAGAGACATGTCGATCTGATGAATTTGATCATAAATTCTTTGTATGGTGATAATTAATAATGTTCTATTGTTTTTATTAATTTTTAGATCCCATGTTGAGTTTTAAATCAATTTGAGTGCGTGTTTGGGGTTTAGGGTTGTCTAGAAGATCAAGGGAAACAAATGGTTTCCTAAACTTACATTCACTATTATTATGTGATTATGAAACTCATATTATGCTATCATTATGATATGTGATTCATGTTTATAGTTTTTATGCTTTGCTTTTGTGGGTAAACAACCTAGTTATAATAGGTGAGTGTCTCTCAATGGGGGTCGAGGCCCTAAGTGGTTGCCAGGGAAACCCACTAGTGAGTAATTTTATCAAGTTATAACCATAATAAATTAACTGTGAAAGCGGGGATTCACATTAATAAAGATTAATTTATGCCTTGCACATGCCACTGGTGCTTGTACAAACTCAAGATGGGAGTGGTAGAAGGTTCCTTTGTGTTGGTACAATTGAACACCCTTGTCCTCATGAAAGGTGTTTGGTTCTGCATGTTCCTACTTGGGGATTGAGGTCCAAATATGACTACTAGGGTAACCCAAGGGGTGAGGGCTATGTGATGAAACTCACATTTCTTGTAGCATAGAGTCTTTACACCTTGGTTTTTCACTTATCTCTAGTACAACCTTATTGTTGAATAACCAAGAGTGTTTTCAAGCCTTGTTTGGGAATGGTTTTACTACCTTATTTTATGTCCTTGAGTGTTTATACTTGTGTGGTTCCTTGGTGTCTATCTCCTATCTTTGAGGAGTGGGCCTACATGTTCAATGTGGTCAGGTGGTTAATTATTTTTTTATTAAGGTATTGTTTGTATTGTGTGGATAGATCTTGCACATGTTCCTTTCAGATTTGCAACCTTGGAGAATTCATCTTGTACTTTGCATCATGATGTGATGTATTAACGTATATTTATTCATGTAGATGGATACTCCTAGAAGGAGTTTGATGTAATCATGGAATATTGATGTATTTATATTTGAAATCAATGTAAGGGGTTAGATCTAGGTGAAAGAAAAGGGGAAAATATATATGGTGTAATTCTGATTTTATTATATGAATATTGAAAGAATAAATGCCTTATTTATATTTTTATAAAAGTTATGATATTTATGAATGTCTTGTTGATTTGTAGGAAAGATAAGTTAAGAAAATGAAAGAAAATAATCCTAGGTGAACGAATACATGATATGAATTAATAACTTATATGGAATTATTAGAAAAGAAAAGAAATACGTAAAGGTTAATTATCTTAAAAAGTAATGGTTGTAAAGAGCTATTAGCAAATATAATGTGGTAAAAAATCTTAGTGAGAGATTAAGGTAATTTTTTAAGTTAGTATGGAAATGATATCATGAAATTATGATTTTGTTAAGTTTTTAGGATAGCTGCAAACGTAATAACACTCTATGTTGTATGTGTTTTCCAAATGCAACAATCTCTCTTTAATTTATATTGGGAATGAGGTTAAGAGAGACATGTCTATTCATTATTATTTATAAGAAAGGAAATGCCTCTTCCCATTGATTATAATTTAATATATCTTACAATGTTTCATCAATCAATTATTAATTAAGAATAATATAATAATATAATATTGAATATTAAATTTCATATGATTAATAATAATATAACATATATATTATATTATTATTAATCAACATATATTATATGT
>MU223038.1:2520471-2550892 GCA_018584345.1 Thuja plicata | reverse complement strand
CTACTTCCTCACTTAAACACACACTAATCACACTTAAAGTGTGATTCCTACACCTTTTAGCACTAATGGAGTGCTCCCACATGTGTGAGCAACTCCTCAAAAAAGGAAGCCACCAACTTCCTTTAAGAAAACCACTCTTTTGTCCCCCATTCCATTCCCCAAGTGTTGCTCACACATGTGTGAGCAACCTTGAGCCTCTCAAACCTTAAAGGCTTGGGTTGACTTTTGCATGGCTTGTCCTTTTGCCCTTGTGTCCTCTATGTGGCATCTATTTGGATGCCACATATGATCCACCTCATTCAAATCCCTCCTTTCCCTCCAAAACTCTATAAATAGAGGCTCTTGCCAAGAGAAAATGATCTCTTATTTTTGCATTGTTATCATGCCATTTTAGCTCTAGAGTATTTAACATTTTTCATAGCAATACTAATTCTTAGTTCATGTTTGTTGCATTTTGAATCTAGAAATCACATGCTAGGATAATGGAATGAATCTTAGATAGTTTTTGTTCATCTTTCATTATCAATCTAGTTTAATCTTGCATCTTCATTTCAATCATTTGTGATGGCTTTGAGACAAGTTCCTCATACTTGTTCTTGAAGCTCTTCACAATCTTAGTTTGCATTTTTAATCAACAGTGGGATTAAGTTATTGTGTTGGGAGAGCACACCCACAATAATCTCTAAGAGCAAATCAACAAGGCATTGGGTGCCCTTGTTCAGCTCATCAGAGGTTGTGGTGAAGGTCTTTGTTTTGGGATTCCATTTTAGACGTGCTAACCCCTTTGAATCTTGTTTCTAATGGCTAATCTTGATGTTTGCATGTTTTAGTGTTGTCCCTTGCAGGTGTTCTTTTATCACATACACACCTAATCCAAACTAACTCAACTCTTTACAATACTTTATACTTCTAGATTTTAACAATAGATAAATGACAGGTAAGTGCTAAGTGCCAACCTAGCATTGATTGACTCTCCACTACCACTAGTAGAATAAAAACAACAACTATAAATGTAAATAATTTTGGTAATGATTTTGATTAAATTTAGATATAGAATATAGAAAAACCACCAACACATGTATGTTGAAAAATATACCTACTTAGATCAGTACCTTATCCATTAGATAAATTTTGAAATACAATATTGAAACTAAAAAAACCTCTTGGCATAGATTCAAAGCCATAAACATAACATCTATCAGATTACACACTACAAGATCCTTAAGTAGATAATTCATTAGCATCAATGTAATATCAAAAGCATTTTAATTTGATCTAAGATAAAAAAAACTTATGGAATACAAATATGCATAAGCAAAACTTATATAGTAAGCCAGAAAACTTACAATTCAATAGACAAGACACAAGAGAGATTTAAAATTGGGACAAATCATATTAAGTATGATGAAAATATTTCTTGTGCAACAATATGGCAAGGAAATTCAAAATAAGACAATATGTAAGAGATCACAAGCTTTATATTCTATCTCAACGCAAACTGGAGTACATCTTCTATATCCTAGAATGGAAATAAAATACAAGCCTAATGCTTTACAATATTTCTCTCAATTCTCTAGCCTTTAGTAAATGGTCTTGAATATTCTTTTATAGGAACAAGAATGCCACAAGCTTCAGACCATTTAGGGTTAGGGTTTATAACCATTCATGTCAAGTATTTAAGACATCTCATTCTGTAATCAAGTTGAAAACATATCTCTTTCCTCTTCCTAATGCAAATTTGATCTAGAAATTAGCTTCCATATTCCATGGATGTGAATGCAGTACTCTGAAGTTGAATAAATTATCAGCCTTGACACAGATAGTACATCAACATAAATTAAGAAAATACTAGGTACCTCTAAAATCATTTATCCCTTGATCTAGAAACACCACCTATCAAATCTGGACATGAATGCATTTTGACATATCAGATTTCAATCCTTACACTATTTAACAATTGTGCATAATAGATCCACAAGATCAAATTGGTTAATTAATGTTTCTGAGAGAAAAAAAAAGAGTCCATCACCCTAAAACCATCTGATTCAAAGACTTAAACATTCAAAATAGTTATAATGGTCATAGGTGGTACATAGCAGGAGTTTGGATGGTCGTGATCAAGCCTTATTGATGTAGCACTAGTCTTGCTTCTTCTAAGACCTCCTCTATGGTCTCCTAGGTCAATCTATGACCTAGTATGGTTCTTTCACTAACCCTAGGCTCCTTAGGTATCTTATCAAAAGATCCTAACTCCTTCAACTAGTGGATACCATTTTGTAAAAATAAACACATCCAAAATTTCACCTAGACCCCAAATGGTCTTTTTTTGCATCTTTGGCCTAAAAGGATCCAATTGATCCAAATTGATCAATGCTCAATCCACAGAGAGGATTAGGGTTTCCAAAATATTCATAGGACCCTTTCCCACACCTACAAGAACAATTTGTATCAAAACTCCAATCGAGTTCCAAGAACCCACACAATTGCTTTCCAAATAGGGCTACAAGCAATTAGCCCTATTTAGTCACCTTTTCTGCAATAACATACAAAAATTATTAACAAGTGCCCAAAAAAATTTAGGATCTAGACACCCTTTACTAAGACACTAGAGATTTTCTAGGTCTAGGGTACCCAAGCTATCCATACAGCTCTGCCTACAAATAAGGCTAGAATTCAGGGTTTTGAGGGTTTCAAAACTAGTTTAACTTTCTTGCTATCCAAGAAACCTCACCAAGTCTTCCCACTCACCATGGGGACCTCACAACACATCACCCTACTCCTCTAAATTCTTTTATTGAAGATATGAATGCTTTCAATCAACCAAAATGGCTCTGCAACTAATGGTGATCCTTGGCCATGCCACACTAGCTCGCCTAGGGCATCACCTTAAAAATGGCTTCCATCACTCCCTAGGCCCCTCCTACACTGTACAAAATGTGCATGGAGTCTACTCTCATAATCCAAAGAACCATGCCAATTCCACAGTGGAAAATGGAGTTAAGACCCCATTTGTTCACAATGCCTAGTTCAAAACAACAACAGTGGTGAGAACACAACAATTTAAACAACAAACTAAAACTAATTAATAAAAAAAACTACCACAACCAAAAATCTTATATCAACCTAAATTACACAAAACAATTCTCACAGAATTGGATTCAATCCATTAAACTATCAGATCACCTCTAAACACCTTAACAGTCACTGTTATTGACATATACAATCTGTACAAAAAATTTATCAAACTTTCCAAACCTTCACACATCTCGAGGATAGTCATATATAGTTGACCTAAACACTAATTCATCAGTTTTAGATAGTTATCTAGCCAATTTCACCGAAGATGCAATCTTGTCATAAAAGTTGTCAATGTTCTCAATGACAACATTGACAACTTTTTGCAACTTTTGAGTTTGGTCTCCAAACTTGGTCTAACCATGCCCAAACTTGACCAATCCACCAAATATGATGAAAAAACATAAAATAGGACCTCTAGTCCCTTTCTTGGCTCATTTTTATGTTAGAGTAATAGTCTCTTGGGTTATTAATTAAATTATTATGATCTAATTACTAACTCACCTATTCACTCTAGTTGCTTAAGCTAACCTTAGGTTTTCCCTTTTAGGGTTTTGTGATTCATTTTATAAAGATTCACCTCTTTGTTTTTCGTATAGAGTTTTCACATCTCATTGTAATATCTAGAAACATATTGTTAATATATTATTTTCTTGTGCATATGATGTCTCCTCTGGCATTTTGGCCTCCATAGTTTTTCCTGTCTTCTGTACTTTGCATCTTCCATGTGACAGGTTTGCATGCAGGTGTTCTTGGGAGAATAGGGATTTTGCAATTTTAACATGGTATCAGAGCCATCTTGCTGCTCACTATTTGTGCATTGTCGAAGTGTATCAGAAGCTGAAGGTTTTTTGGCTTTTCAGAAGGTTTTTATGTGGATTTAGGGGGACCTTTGTTTCTATTTATTTTGGGCTCAAACAGACATCTTCATTTCTCTTAGAGCACCCAAAAACCCTAGAATCCATATAAAATTTGTCCATATTGGACAACTTGCCTCTGAGGCAAAAAAAATTTGGTTTCCAGTGCCATATGGGCACAGAAACTGAGGAAAAAATTTTAAAAACCTCATTTTTCTAAGATTTTTCATGCATTTAAAAATGCACCCATTGTGTTTAAACAGGCACCACCAGCACTCCGCCACCACACCACCATGGCTCGGCCCCTGCCGGCAGCGCTTTCAGAGCCCACAACCCGCTCCACCCACCCCACGGCCCCTGCTGCCCTGCGCTCTGCCATCCTCCAGCCCCACCACCTCCCGTCCCTACCGCTTAGCTGGCCCAGCCAGCCCCACCCGCTCAACGGCCCCTCTCCACTCCACTCAGCCGATTTCTACCACTTCGCCGACACTCCACCTCCGTGCCACTCTGCCACTCGCCCGGTGGTTTTTTAAAGCCCCGTAGGCTTATTGCTACCCACGGTGGTCATATGGATGACCGTGGGCTTCGGCATAGCCCCCTGCATGTGCCATGCGATGAGGGGCTTGGGAGTTCTTAGCCCCAGGGGCTTAAAATTTGATTTTTTGAGCCTTTCTGACCCCCTGACACTATTGTTTCTCTATCTGGAGCATACGGAGGCCTTTTTCAGCCTTCTCTATATCGTCGAAAAGCTCTTTCTGAGATATTTCCAATTATGGTGGTTTGATTTTTTGACTTTGCTATTTTGATAGTGTTTTTTGCTATCAAATTCTGATGTCTATTTTTTTCCTTCTGGGAGTCATATCTGGCTCATCCAGACTCCGTTTTTGGAAAACCAAATATCGTCGGAAAGCTAGTTTAGTGAAATTTTTAGTTGCAGGGGTTTTTTTCTAGATTTTGCTCCAGGTTCTCTCTCCTCTGAGTTTTTCTCTTTCGCACTATGGTAGTTTACTTGGGTTCTACAGGTCTTGGGATCTCTTCTTCTATTCTTCTAGCTCACTCTTCTTTCTAACTTCTAAGCATTGTATGCTTCTCTTTTGTAGTATTTTCTTTTCTATAAATGCATTGAGATAAAGTGTCTGCTTTTGCATATCTAGGATTTTGAGCACCTTGTGTGTTTTTTGTACTTGCACTCAGTTATAAAGTGCCATGGGGGGTTATGATATTTTTTCATTTTGTGCTCATCCACCTTTGTCAAGTGAGTGTACCTTCCATGACATTAGCCCATGTTATGTGTCAGTGAGACCACCCTTTATCCTATGCTTGTACTTCTGTTGCACTATTGGTGTTCTTGATTCTGCTTTCAGTAGATGTTTTTGGCATTGCATTTTAGTGTTCCTATCACCCCTCTCCCTATTCAGGATTATGGAGGGGTTCTCCTATTGGTTCTATTGCTTCTCAGGTTCGATTGATTAGCTCTTTAGACTTTGTCTTCTCTACCTGGTCATGTACTATTTCAATGGGGGTTCCAGCAGTTACTTTTGACAGTGTTTACAGCTTCATGCTTCAGAGATGCTTCTTTCTCTTTCTTGTTCCTTTCTTTGGGACTTTCCCTAGATTGGAGGCTTAGTTTCCTTCATCTAGTTTATTTCTTGTACTTGGGTACTTGATCTAGCTTTGTTGTCGGGACCCTCATTTTTTGCTTTCTGCAGTAGTCTCCTAGGTTTTTTCTTCTCCCTAAGCTTATCTTAAGGGGGGGTGTTAGAGTAATAGTCTCTTGGGTTATTAATTAAATCATTATGATCTAATTACTAACTCACATATTCACTCTAGTTGCTTAAGCTAACCTTAGGTTTTCCCTTTTAGGGTTTCAGATTCCTTTTATAAGGATTCACCTCTTTATTTTTCGTACAGAGTTTTCACATCTCATTGTAATATCTAGAAACATATTGTTAATATATTGTTTTCTTGTGCCTATGATGTCTCCTCTGGCATTTTTGCCTCCATAGTTTTTCCTGTCTTCTGTACTTTTCTTCTTCCATGTGACAGGTTTGCATGTAGGTGTTATTGGGAGAATAGGGCTTTTCCTATTCTAACATTTTCCACAAAATTTCAAAAACACCTAATTCAACCTAAATGGACACAAAGGTCTCTAAGGACCTAACAAGACCCAACCTCCTACAAATACTCCACACACTAGGACTCTTGGTCCCTTTATTCATCTAGTGGTCTAGCTATAACCACTACAAGCCAAAACAAAGAAGGAGAAAACCCTAGGTTCCAATTTAATAACTAGCCTACCTAGGTGCTCCTACACCATACTCCCCCAAAAGGAAAAGCTATGTCACTCCTGTGGACAACAGATCCTCTAAGATACCCACCTTCTTGAAGTCTACTTCTACAATCTAGGAAGCCTCAGATTCTGGCCTATCCTTCCACTAAATCAAATGCTCCATATAGACTTTGTGTCTAGTAGAATTCTTAACCTGAGAGTCTAGAACTTTGTCAGCCACCATCTGAAATTTTGGAGGTAAGACAACAACCTCCACATCATCACTGACCCCCTAACTATTTGGAGTGTTCTCATCCATCTTCCCTTTGAACTGTATTAAGTCTTGGACATTAAAGACTGGAGATATGCTCAAGTCTGATTATAAGTCCACCTTATATGCATTAGCTCCATATTTTTCCAAGATCTTGCAAGGCCCCACCATTTTCTTCTAAATCTTGGTAGGGACACCCTTCTGTAGCCTAGACTTTTTCAAGTGGACCATGACATAGTCACCCACTTCAAACTTAACATCCCTCCTCTTCTCATCAACTTTGGCTTTAAACTTATGTTGAATGTCTTGGATCTGCTTCTTCACTTGGTCTTGTATCTCTTTCATGGTATAGGTGAAGTCCTCTACATGGCCACTTCTATATTCCATTCCACCAAGATCTCTGAGCTCACAAACACCCCTAGGGTGCATGCAATAAACAACCTCAAATGGGCTCTTTCCTATCATTCTATTCTTGCTATCATTGTAAGCATATTCTACTTGGGGAATGACCACATCTAAAGTTAGCCCATACTCCTTAGTTAGGAACCTCAATAGGTTACCCAAAACCCTATTTACCACCTCAATTTGGCCATCAGTCTAAGAGTGATAAGTTGAACCAAAAGATAAGTTAGTGCCCAATCCTGTCCATAAGGTTCACCAAAAATGGGTCATAACTTTTACATCCCTATCAGAGACTATACTCAAAGGGAAACCATGGATCCTCACAACCTCTTTAAAAAACAAATAATCAATGTGGCTAGCATCATTAGTAGTTTTACATGGGATGAAATGCCCCATTTTACTAAATCTATCAACAACTACGTAAGTGCTATCATATCCCTGTTTAGTCTTTGGTAAGCCCACAATAAAATCCATACTCACACACTCCCATGACCTATTAGGGACTGGTAGAGGCTGATACAACCCTACATTACTCATTCCTCCTTTGGCCTTCATGCAAACAACACACTGCTCCATAGACTTGGTGACATCTTTCACAAACTTTGGCCAATGGTAGAACCTTTGGACCAGTTCCAAGGTCTTGTCCTTACCAAAATGACCACTTAGAGAACCATTATGTTTCTCTTGGATGAGGTTCATCCTCATTGACCCTTTAGGTACACATAACTGATTGCCTTTGAACAACAATCCATTCTGTAGAGTAAAATCAGAGAACTTGCTATGAAAATGACTCTCAAAATCAACACATACCTTATAGGCCTCACCAAAATCCTCATATGATTTGTATAGGTCTCTAAAAATTTCAATCCCAATGATATTCAAGTGAACTTCTTGCACTGTCAACAACCTCCTGCTTAAGGCATGATCCACCTTATTAAGTTGACCCTTCTTGTGCTTTATAGTAAAAGCGAATGCCTGCAAGTACTCCATCCACTTAAAATGCCTATTGCTTAGTTTTTCTTGAGTGTTGATGTAACTAAGAGCCTGATTGTTAGTAAATACTAAAAACTCCTAAGGAAAAAGATAGTGCCTCCATTTCCTCAAAGATTGGAATAACGCATATAGTTCCAAATCATAAGAATAATACTTCTTCTTAGCCTCATTCAATTTCTCACTAAAAAAGGGAATTGGTCTGCCTTCTTGACTCAATATACCCCTACTTCCATTCCAATAGCATCACACTCAATGGTAAACAACTTCTCAAAGCTTAGAAATTGTAGGACTGGTTGAGTAGCCACTTGTTTCTTCAACAACTCAAAAGCTTTCCCTGACTCTACTATCCATCTGAACTTAGTTTTGACCGCACCCTTTATAGTATCCATCAAAGCTGAACATATTCCACTAAAATTCCTAATAAACTTCCTATAAAATTGGGCAAGGCCATGGAAACTTCTTACCTCTATGGCTGTGGTAGGTGGAGGCTAGTTTAGGATGGCAGTGACTTTGTCTTTGTCCATCTTCAAAGATCCCTTGGACACTACAAAGACCAAGTAGACTAGTTCTTGTTTAAATAACTCACACTTCTCAAGGTTTATGGCCAATTTATCTTCATGTAACCTTTTCAATACTACCTCTACATGTCTGATATGATCCTCTCTTGTCTTACTAAGTATTAGTATATCATCAAGATATACCACCACAAACTTCCCTGTGAAGTCCTTGATCACTTCATTCATGAGCCCCATGAATGTGCTTGGAGCATTAGAGTGGAAAAATGGCATAACAAGCCATTCATATATCCCATCTGTGGTCTTGAATGCCATTTTCCATTCATCACTTTCCTTCACCCTGATTTGGTGATAACCACTTTTCAAATCCAACTTTGTAAAGTACCTTGCCCCACCTAGGAAATCCATAAGATCCTCTATTCTAGGGATTGGGAATCTATACCTTATTGTAATCCTATTTATATCCCTTGAGTCTATGCATAATCTCCACTTTCCCCCCTTCTTGGATGCTAAAACAACCAGGACTACACAAGGACTAATGCTCTTCTTGATTAAGCCTTGATCCAAGAGTTCCTACACTTGTCTAGCTACCTCCAAGTTCTGATCTAGAGTTAGCTTGTATGCTGCTTTATTGGGATGGGAAAGGATGCCCCTGGCACAAAGTCTATTCTATGAATTATAACCCTCTTAGGTGGTAGGGTTGTAGGAGTGCCATCACTCACTATGTCTTTGTACTTCTCAAGCAATTCTTGCATTTCTGATGGTAATGGATCCTTCACTGATTCTTCTTCTTTCTTGGGCTTCAACATAATGGCATACTCCTCCCTCTCATCACCCTTGACATCTTTTAAAAATGCCTTTCCATTACATAACATAACACTAGGAGTTTTGGTATGTGGTTCTTCATCCTCTAGTAATGACTGAATTTTGAAGGTCTTCCCTCCTTTCTTGAAAGTGATGGAGTTCTCTTTCCCATCATACACTGAAAATTATCAAATTTCCAAGATCTTCCAAGAAGGAAATGGAAAGAATCCATTGGTAGGATGTCACAAAGGATTCTATCCTTGTACCCTACTATTGAGAAATATACCCATGTTTTTCATTGACCAGCACACTTTAGCCTTTGTTGAGCCATATCACCTTATAGGGATTCACATGGGGTATCTTGGCTAGTTTAAGCTTCACTACTACCTTCTCTGAAATGATGTTATCTTTGGAACCGGAGTCCACAATCACTTTACACACCTTACCAAGGATCTTGCATCTGATTCTAAATGGTGCCCTCCTATGTTTGGGCTCATCCTTGATTGGTTTCCTTATTAGCACCCTTCTAAACATTATATTCTCACTCATCTCTAAGTCTAGATGGTCTACCTCAGGGCTTTTGACACTTGAAGTGTCCTCATGTGCATATGCTATCCTCTTATCACTATTTGTTGTAGAAGGTTTGTCTAGATATCTATAGGATAGATTACCTAGTTGCCCACAATAATAACATTTCATGGTTGCAAAATATGAACTACTACTACCTCCTCTCCCTCTATTATGACCACCATGATTACCTCTACCTCTATTATAGCCTCCGCTTGAACTGTTCTCAGTCTGTTACTTTGTCAAATTATTCTCTCCTTGTGACCTTTTCTCACTACCCCTTCCTAGGTAGCCTCCTCTTTGACCCCTTTGGTATCTCCCTCTGCCTCTATTTTTATTGTTGTTCTTGAAGGTAGAATCCCCTTTCTTCTTATTCTTTTCTTCCACCTTTATAGCCAATTGATGGCACTTTTGGATAGCGGTAGGTGTCCATGGGATAATCTCCTCTTGGATTTTCCACTTCAATCAACCCAAGTATCTAGCCACTTTGATTGTCTCTTCTTCCTACAATTTATACCTTATACACAGTCTCTGGAAATCCTTAGTATATGAGGCCACATCTAGGTCTTTCTATTTCAAGTTTTGTCTTCCTATGAAGCTGGATCTCATAGTCCTCTGGAAGATAGTTTTCCTTCAATTTGGACATCATAGAATTCCAATTTTCTATTGGTTTCTTTCACATACTTACCCTCTCATCCTAAAGGTATTTCCACCAAATCAAAGTTGACCCTCTGAGTCTAGACTTGGCCACTTTGATCTTTTGGGCTTCACTTATCCCCTCACACTTGAAGTGATTGTCCATTTCTTCAATCCAGTCCATGACTATCTCAATATCCATATTTCCTACAAATAAAGGTATTCCTTCCAAATATTTTCCACTTAATGCCTTTATGGCCTTCAAGAAAGGTTCCTCAATCAATACTATATCTGGTTTGGGGATGAGGTCTTCCTCTTCAATCTTCTTCTTACCCCTACTACTAGTTTTAGCTTCAAAGTCTTTCTTCCTCGTAGCATCTGCTAGTTCTTCCATATTTATCCTCATTGCTTCCAAGGTACCCTCAAGGAGTCAAATTTTCTCCTTTTTCTCTTCCATTTCCTTGGTTATTTCTTCATTTGTCACCATCTTTGTAGAACCACAAGATTCCACTTCTGACATAAACCAATCTTCCCAAGTTTCTCAACTTGCTCTGATACCACTCTGATGTACCACTAGTCTTGCTTCTTCTGATACCTTCTCTAGGGTATCCTAGGTCACTCTATGACCTACTAGGGTTATTTAACTAACCCTAGGCTCCTTAGGTATCTTATCACAAGATCCTAACTTCTTCAACTAGTGGACACCATTCTATAAAAAAAAACACTTCCAAACTTTTTCCTAGACCCCAAATGGTCTTTTTTGCATCTTTGGCCTAAAAGGCTCCAATTGATCTAAATTGATCAATGCTCAATCCAAAAAAAGGATTAGGGTTTCCAATATGTTCATAGGACCCTTTCCCACACCTGCAAGCACACTTTGTATCAAAACTCCAATCAAGTTCCAAGAACCCACACAAATTGCTTTCCAAATAGGGCTATAAGCAATTAGCCCTATTTAGTCACCTTTTCTGCAATAACATACAAAAATTCTTAACAAGTTCCCAAAAAAATTTAGGATCCAGACACCCTTTACTGATACACTAGATATTTTCTAGGTCTAGGTTTCCCAATCTGTCCGTACAGCTCTGCCTATAAACAAGGCTAGAAATCAGGGTTTTGAGGGTTTCAAAACTAGTCTGACAGAAACTTCTTTCTTGCTATCCAAGAAACCTCACCAAGTCTTCCCACTTACTTTGGGGACCTCAAAACACACCACCCTACTCCTTTGCAAGCTTTTATTGAAGCTATGAATGCTTTCAGTCCACCAAAATGGCTCTGCAACTAATGGTGATCCCTAGCCATGCCACACTAGCTCGCCTAGGGCATCACCTTAAAAATGGATTCCATCACTTCCTGGTCTACTCCTACACTATACAAAATGTACATGGATTCTACTCTCATAATCCAAAGATCTGTGCCAATGCCATGGTGGAAAATGGAGTTAAGATCTAATTTGTTCACAATGCCTAGTTCAGAACAACGACAGTGTTGAGAACAAAATAATTTAAACAAGAAAGTAAAAATATTTAATCAAACAAACTACCACAACCAAAAATCTTATATCAACTTAAATTACGCATAACAATGCTCACAGAATTGGATTCAATCCATTAAACTATCAGATCACCTCAAAACACCTTAACAGTCACTATTATTGACATATATAGTCCGCACACAAAATTTCTCAAACTTTCCAACCCTTCACACATCTTGAGGATGGTCATATATAGTTGACCCAAACACTAATTCATCAGTTTCAAACATTTATCTAACCAATTTCATTGAAGATGCAATCTTGTCACAAAAGTTGGCAATGTTGGCAATGACAACATTGACAACTTTTTGCAACTTTTGAGTTTGGTCTCCAAAATTGGTCTAACCATGCCCAAACTTGACCAATCCACCAAATATTATTAAAAAACATAAAATAGGACCTCTAGTCCCTTTCTTGGCTCATTTTTCCAAAAAATGTCAAAAACACCTAAATGGACACAAAGGTCTCTAAGGACTTAACAAGACCCATCCTCCTACAAACACTCCACACACTAGGACTCTTGGTCCCTTTATTCATATAGTGGTCTGGCTAGCCACTACAAGCCAAAAATAGAGAAGGAGAAAACCCTAGGTTTCATTTTAACTACTAGCCTACCTAGGTGTTCCTGCACCACTTATCTTAAGTTTATAATACATTCATGGATTTTCTCTAAGTTATCCGGGCATTTAGATCAAAACTGGAAATGTGTCACATGAGTGCATTGCCCTAAAAAGTAGATCTCAATCATCTTCCCTCTGAGTCAAAATTCCCTCCACATGATCTATCAAGACTTGGCTCCATTTTAATTTATCTTTTTTCCTCAGCCTTTAACTAGAATTTAATCTGCACTTTAACTCTGATTAGCTGATCTCTTGTTATCTCCAAGTTTCCAGATGATCTTACTAACTTTGGTTCCATCCCAAGATCATGTGAATGTGACACAATCAAGATAAAATCAATGACCAGTGCCAGATCTTATAATGAAAAGGAATCTTTAACTTTTTTCTAGCAATCACGCACAACCCATAGATCAAAACTATATCAATGGCCCTCACTAGATATTGTGAAAATTCACTAAAAATTTACCTTGAATTAGGTTCATCTGGAGATTGCACAAATGAATAGATCTCCAAGTCTCTAAATTTTTCACTTAACCTAAGTCTAATCTGTAAATCACACAACAACCACAAGATATTTTTTCCTAATGAATAGTCCAGATCATATCCATGCAAATTGAATTGGCTCAGAAATTAACCATGCTTGAGTCAAGGTCTATCTAAATATTGTGCGACAACGTAATCTCTAATTCACTAGATACTTCTCTTAACCCTAAGTGTGTTCATAGATCACACGCACATCATAGATCTTGATCTCCATCAATGACCGACACTGAATCTCTGAATATACTTGTACTTGACCATTTCATTTTGAGACTTAGAAATATCCATAGGATTAACATTGAATCAATGGCCTGCACGTAATCACCAGATGAAAATAACATATTCCATTCTATTTAGAGATTAGGAGATAAAGAGCCGCACTCAGTTGCTAGAAGAAAAGGAATATTCAATCTCAGTTTAGTGACTAAGGGATAGACCAAACATGACAAAGTGCACATGACTTAAAATATTTCTTAACTAACTTGGAAAAGTATCATGAAATTAGAACATGTCATGCAATAACTTAGGGTTTAGGACATATGCCAAGGGTTTTGCACAAAATTTAGGATGTTTCAGGCCAGAGACCTAAACAAAACTTCAAAAATAGGAAGAAAGAGCTTAGAAGCATGAAAAAATTTGGAAGCACTAACAGTGACTCTGTCTGGGGATGCATGTCTCTCACAGGCATGACAAGGGTTCAAGATTTTCACCTCATAAGAGAAGACATGAAATTAACCTAAAAAAGGAAAACATAGAAAAATATATATACAAACTTGTTCATGGATCTTTTTATACTTCAAGAAATGTAGAACTTCAAGAATTTCCCATGAACCAAAAATTCTAGAATATTTCTAGTCAAGTCCTTTACAATATAAGAATCAGAACCCCACCTGTTGTAAAAAATATATATGGTCCAAGCCAAATTAGATCGAATTTGGCATGTTTTCCTCTATCCTCTAGTCTGGCATTCCACATTAAAATAATATCATCACACTTAAAATTCATGGCAGTGGTTCTCTTGTCAAACAAATCTTTGTGTTGTAATTGTAGTTTGATACTCCTGTCATGTGCCCCTCTTCTTGACTCATCAAGCTGTATTAAATCCTCCAATCTGATTCTCATATCATCATGTAGTTCATAATCATATTTTTGGACAAACTTATACATCTGCAATAAGTTATTCTGAGGTAGTCTGGCATGAACACCATAAACTAAATCAAAAGGTGCACATCTAATATCCTTTTTAATTGTTACTCTATCTTCCTATAGAGAAAGCTGCAATTCAGAATCCTAGGCCTTCTTGTTTATATCCTGCATTCTTTTGATAATCTTTATCAAGCTCTTATTACTAGATTATGCCTGACCATTCCCTTGGGGTTGATATGGGGAAGAATAAGAGATTTGGATCCCATATTGCTGACAAAAGTCATTGAACTCATCTAATTTGAAGCACATAAAATTGTCCATTACAATGGTCTCTAGACAACCAAATATAGTCAAGACATTCTGCAACATAAAATCAATCACAACCCTACTAGTAGCTCTTTTAGTGGGAATTAATTCCACCCACTTGGTAAAATAGTTAGTTTCCACTAGGATCCATGAATGACCCCCACTAGAATTATTAGGGATTTCACCAATGAAATCCATCTCCCATTTTTGAAAAGGGGCCTCAACTACAACAGGATTCAAGGGAAGATTCCCACCAAATTTTAACTTACCTGAAAATCTCTGACAAGCATCAAAATTTATATCATAGTGGTGAGCATCCTTGAAGATTGTTGGCCACCAAAAAATAGATCTGATAATCTTATGGGGATTAGTCTTAGCCATGTAATGGCGACCACATGCAGCATCATGCATTTATTTCAAAAGATGATCAGATCTGTCAAGATCTACACACTTGAGAAATACTCCTTCATTGCTCCTCCAACAAAACTAACCCTGGATTATTGCATACCTTAGACAATGCAAATTGATTGTTATCCTTTTATTATCTTCCATGTCAGGGGGAAACACGATCTTATGCAAGTATTCAATGATGTCCTTGCACTAATCAGAATGATCCATATCACAAACATAAGATCTTTGCTCCTCTTCTAGCATGTCAACGTGATTAGCATCTAAATTGCTTTGAGACATGAGTTTAGCAAGTCCTATACCTCTGACCAATTCAGTGATATGAATGTTAATATTAAATTCTTGGATCTTGTTGATCCATCTACATCTCCTCCCTGAGACTTCTTGTTGAATTAAGATTTCTTTGACAACAAAACTTGGCACATAAGTAATTATAGTTGTTCCTACCAAATAACAACGAAATGCTTTAATAGCCCTTACCAAAGCATAAGCCTGTTTCTCCATAATATCATATTTTAGCTCTGCGGCCTGCAAAGACTAACTAAAAAAAGAAATAGGTTGTTCATAGCCCATTGATTTTTTCTACAATAATACTATAGAAATAGTATTATATGAAGCAAAGAAGAAAATTTGAAGTTGCTTGCTATAATCAGGAATCCTCAAAATAGGAGCATCTTTAATAGCCTTCTTAATATCTGAGAAATCCTTACATGATTCTTGTGTCCATTCAACTTTGGATCCTTTCTTCATCATCTTTGAGATTGGAAAATGAGTCTCTAAAAAATTTGTAACAAACCTCCTTAAAAAGTTTACATGTCCAAAGAAGGAATGAACACCCTTGACATTCTTTGGCTGAGGGAATTTTTCAATTTCACTTACCTTCTCTAGATCAATTCTAACTCCATCTTTAGAGACAATATGTTCTATAATATATCCCTCTGTTACCCCAAAAACATACTTCTTTGGATTAAAGGAAACCCCATACTGTAGTGCTCTTTCAAAGATCTTTTCAAGATGATCACATTTTTTATCTTCTTTTTCTGAATAAGTAGTAAGATCATCTTCATGGATTGCCAAAAACTTGTTTATAAAATATGCAAATGCCACATCCATGGCTCTCTGAAAAGTAGCTCCAACATTTGTCAAACCAAAAGGCATTCTAACATATACATAAGTTCCCCAAGGTGTAGTGAAAGTTGTATTGAGATGTTCAAATTCCTTGACCTTGACCTGATTATAATTTGAAAAGCCATCCAACATGGACATCAATTTAGACCAGTGACTCTTTGCAACATTTCATCCATGTTGGGAAATCCATAATTTTCCTTCAAAGAGTTAATATTTAAGTTTTTGAGGTCTACACATAGTCTGATGTCTCCATTTTTCTTTTTGACTGGTACCAAATTGGATACCCATATTGAATGCCTAATAGACTTTATTATTCTACCATCCCTCATCTCTTTTAGTTCTTCTTGCATCTTGGGTGATAAAGTAGGATTGACAGGTCTCAATTTTTTTCTGAAAGGCTTAGAGCCCTCTTTGAATGGAATCTCATGTTGGAATAAATCTTCTCTATATGCCTTCAAGTCATCATAAGACCATGAAAAAACATGTCTATACTTTTTGAGAAGATCCACCAATGAATCTCTAAGCTTGTGGGACATCTTCCTACCAATATACGCCTTTTTAGGAGCTTGATATGTCCCCAAGTTTACCTCCTCCAACTCCTTAGGTTTTTTCACTGTGCTTGTAGAGAAAGGCTTTTTGTTGTTATCAAAGGCTCTCTCAAGTATAACCAGAGATTTGGGAACCTTATTTGATTTTAATTGGAGAACCTCCCTACCAAGAATATTTCCTTTTCCATATAGGGTCTCTACAAAACCATTAAATTCCATCTCTTTGTTCCCAAAGTTTGATTCACAAGATAAGAATCTCAAGATATTTATGTCATCATCAAAGACCTACCAACTTTAAACATTATTTGGAATGAATGGTCTATATTAAAACTCTATTTTATTGATCCCTAATTTCTTCTGACCTCAAGGAAATATCAGCCAATAAGTTTTCCATCTTGTTCTGATTCTTGTCCATCCAATCAATGCTAAATGCATCAAATCTTTCGATCTCATCCCAAACAACATTCCTATACTACTTTAATCTCAGATTATTTGAATTATATTTGGATCTTATTTGAGAGATAACCAACTCATAGTCACCTATGACTCTAATACATCTAATCTTGTGTGTTGAGGATAACCTCAATCCTATTAGCAAAGCCTCATAGTCTACAATATTATTAATGCAAGTCAACAATAGAGAAAAAGAGAACTTGTATGTCTTACCACTAGGAGCTATTAATAAAACTCCTGCACCAACTCCTTCCTTTGAGCTTGCACCATCAAAATACATTGTGCATAAGTCAGTCTTATCTACAAGATTGTCCTTCACCTCTGACAAAAGCATATGTTGGGAATCTCTCTTAGCTTTATTCTCCTGCACTTGAAAAGATCCAATGTCAATATCCAAGAAACAATTCATCACATCATCTTCAGTCTCCTCTATCATATGAGGATTTTTTATTTCTCTAGATAGCTTGAAATTTTCACCATCTATGTCAAATGTAGCAAAGGATAGATCACATTGAATAATCCCTCCCATTGAGGCACTCCATTTTCTAGATAACAACATTCCATACTGAGGTGGGATGTCAACTACTAGAACACTCATTGTTAGTACCTTATTTGGAAATGCAACAAGTTTTTAAGGAAAATCCCTAATAGTACCTATGACAGGCACTTATCTTGAATCCATTGCTTGACATCTCCCATGAGGAGTATCTACCTGTAGTCCCATTGATTTCATTATTTCTGTAGGCATGAGATGCTCCAGAATCAATCATGCAATTTTTAAGCATCCTACCATTAATAACTAATGTTAAAAAAAAGGGGTCAACAATTCCCAATGGAGGAGTAACATGATTTGTATTTAGGAAGATCTGAGTTATTTTAGAAACAATCTCATCTAATTCTTTTCCCTTTGCATTAGATTTCTCCTTACTCTTCCTTTTCTTGTCATCCATTTCTGATCTCAAGGCTCCCATGGAAGAAATACTATTCATCCATGTCAAAGCTCTCTCTTTATGCTCAGGAATCCTCATCATTTCTAAAAGTGCAACCCTAAATGTGATCTAGGAAATCAATTGTCCCATGTCAATAGGAGTATACTTGATATCAAAAATATTCATCTTGGTAGTAACAATACTTCTAGCCTCAGTTGGAGTAGCCAAGCTTGGCTCAACTCCTTTAGCATCTTTAGGGAATAGAAGAAGAATTCATCTTTGGTGTCCTAAATTTAATCTTATGGACAATACTTGGATTAATTGGTTTATCCTTTGTTCTCACCTTTATCTTCTTCACATCCTCAACAATTTTCTTTTTCTGGTGTTTTCTTGGGGCTTGCCATTATCTCTGTAATGAATATGCCAGCTGGTCTACCATCTGCATTACCAACTATCATATTCCTTAGATTATAGTTACTATGTGCTTCAGTAACCAAGTTTTCTATTATTCGATCCCTTTCTGCATCTAAAGGTCTTCTTTCCATAAAATTCTATCTTCCCCTTATAGCATTACACCTTACCCTATCAATATCTACTTCCTTTTCATCAAATGAAAACACATCTGATTGTCAGCCTGATCATCATACTCCTCTTTATCTGATGAAGATAACTCCTGATTTTGACCTTGGTCATAAGATTATTCACTTTTCAAGTCTGTAGAAGCCATTTCATTCCCAACATCATCATAAATTATTATTAATCTTCTATTTCTTGTTGGGATTGACTTGGATACATCTTTAGAGAAACAACATAATTGTCTAGATTGTGTGCAAATTTACAAACCTCACACCAACAATATTCATTAGTCATATTAGCAGAATTTCTCTGAAGAGGATCATGAGTCCTATCATTATTTTTATCTTTCCTTTGTGGAAAAATGGGCTTCACATCCTTCCATTGGGTAATATACGGGTATTTTTGCATCCTAAAGTACTGATTGAAATTATTGCAAGATGGCCTATTATTATTTGGAACTCTAGGATTCTTACTCTCTTTAGGCTTCAAATCCTTTATATCACTCAAAAGCTTCTTCATATTGGCTTCCTCCTTAGTTTTTTTGTTAGAAGGTTTATTTGTTTCTTTCCTAGTAGGATTCCAATCATCTTTTCTACCCAATTTCCCGGATACCCACCTATTGGTTTCTATATTGACAACTATCTTATAAGCTTCTCTTATAGTCCTTGAATTCTTGTCTCATAGGAGGTATCCCATCTTAGAATCAAATGCATTAAGATAAGTGGCTAGACAAACCTTGTAATCAGGTCTCATAACTTGGAAAAGTTTGTGCATTTCCCTTTTAAATCTTATGTTGATTTCTACAATATCTTTATTTTGATTCTTTTTTATATTGTTGAATTCATTTAACATGAATCCCTCATTAGTTTTATCACCATATTTCTCTTTAAAGAAATCAATTAGTTCTTCCATTGACCCTACAGAGTTATATGGTAACCCTCTAAACCAATCCCTAGCATCCTCTACTAAGGAATGAATAAAAAGTTTCATTAATACATCCTTATGCATAATTTCATAATTATCCATCATGTCAGTAAATTCTTTCAAGTGTTCTTCACACGTGATTACATTATTCCAAGAAAATATAGGGATTTTATCTCTAATGAAACCAAGAACTTCATTATGATAACCATGAATGTTATGGAAAGAAAATTTCTTATACCTTTCAGCATGAGTGGGTCTCCCTTGAGATGAAGCGTTAACCTGAGAAGTAGAGGCATTAGTATTTGATGTTATAGCTCCCTAAAAGGGCCTAGTTTTGCGTCTAATAAAATCAGCCTTATTCTTCATCTCCAAAGAAGCCGCCTCCAATTCCATCTTCTCAAGTTCTTTAGCTATTATTTCATTTTCAATTCTAGATTTTTCCAGATCCGTATCCAAATTAGATATCTAATCAGTTGGGATTATGAGATTCTTGGGCTCATTTATTGAAACCCTTTCCATTCCTTTCTTTCCCTTATCTTTAGGGTCTTGATGATTAACCATTTGAATGACAGGTTCCTCTCCAAATTGCTGAGGATTTTCAACACAATTCATTGCTTCCAAATCTAAAAAATTTCTCATTCTATGTTCCAGGAAAATCTGATCTTGTCGAATCTCATTTTCCTTTTCCCTTTCTCTTCATTGTCTGATGGCCACTTTCTTATGGATTCTACTTTCTACTTTAGCAAGTCTTGTAGCCATACTATCAGGATCTGGAAGAGTAGAAACAAATTCCTCTTCCTCTCTTTCATCAAAAGAGCTATAATCTGCATAAGTACCTAGTACCTCATCTGCAGCCTCTTCATATTCTGATGTATTTCCTTCATGGCTATGGTGGACTAGTTTCTCTTCTCTAGTGTCTCCCCTTTGTCTTTTATCTTGAGAGGTACCTCTAATACCCCTTCCTCTTTTTGGTTGATCATGTTTATATGTAATTGGTACATCATCACCCCATCTATCTTAAGTATTTTTCATTGATCGAGACCTGGTGCCTTTATAACTCATATTGGAAAGTGTGTGACAAAATAATTTTAATACTCAACACTCCTGTAAAGAAACTCAAAGTCGCCACCCAAAAATTGTTGGGATCACAACACTAAATTATATGAATATTTGAAAATAGAGAACTCCTAAGATAAAATAATGACAAAGGACCAAAACTGAGTAACTCTCTGCCTCCAATGATCAAATTACTGGTTATTTATGACAACATTCTTGTTTGTTCCCCAGTAGAGTCTCCATCTTGTTGGTGTTTAAAACTGTTACACTTTGAGAAGAAACCAATATATCTTAAGGTAATATTAGGAGTGGGTAGTTCCAAGTGTGAAAGATTTGTAAGATAACTAGACCAACTATAAGGACAAGACTTCCCTCTACACTTCTGGCTTTGCAAAACCAAGGTGGGTACACCTAATCCAGACTAACTCAACTCTTTACAATACTTTATACTTCTAGATTTGAACAACAGATAAATGACAAGTAAGTGCTAAATGCCAGTTCCTAGCATTCATTGACTCTCCACTACCACTGGTGGAATAAAAACAACAATTGTAAATGTAAAGAATTTTTGTAATGATTTTGATTAAATTTAGGGACAGAATATAGCCAAACTACCCACACATGTACCTTTAAAAAATAGACCTACTTAGATCAGTGCCTTATCCATTGGGTAAATTCCCAAATACAATAAAGAAAATGAAACAACCTCTTGGCATAGATTCAAAGCCATAAACATAACATCTCTCATATTACACACTACAATATCCTTAAGTAGATAATCTAGTAGCATCAATGTAATATCCAAAGCATTTTAATTTGATCTAAGATAAAAAAAAACTTATGGAATACACATATGTATAAGAAAAACTTATACAGTAAGCTAGAAAACATACAATTCAATAGAAAACACACAGGAGAGACTTAAAATATGAGACAAATCATATTAAGTATGATGAAAATATTTTTTATGCAACAATATGAAAAGGAAATACAAAATAAGAAAATATGAAAAAGATCACAAGTTTTCTTTTCTATCTCAATACAAATTGAAGTACATCTGCTATACCCTAGACTGGAAATAAAATACAAGCCTATTGCTTTACAATATCTCTCCCAATTCTCTAGCCTTTACTAAATGGTCTTGAATATTATTTTATAGGAAAAAAAATGCTACAAGCTTTGGAACATTTAAGGTTAGGGTTTACAACCATTCATGTCAAGTATATACGACATTCAATTCTGTGATCAAGTTGACAACCTATCTCTTTCCTCTTCCCAATGCAAATTTGATCTAGAAATTAGCCGCCATATTCCATGGATCTGAATGCAGTAATCTAAATTTGAATAAATTCCCAGCCTTGACATAGAGAGTAGCTCAACATAAATGTAGAAAAGACCAGGCACCTCTAAAAGAATTTATCCCTAGATCTAGAAACCCCACCTATCAAATCTGGACATGAATGCATTTTGACATATTAGATTTCCATCCTTACACTATTTAATAATTCTGCATAATTGATCCACAAGATCAAATCAATTCATTATTGGATCTGAGAGAAAAAATCTGAGTTCACTACCCTTAAACCCTTTGAGTCAAAGATTTAAATATGCAAATTATAGTTATAACTATCATAGGTGGCGTGGAGCAGGAGTTTGGATGGTTGAGATCAAGCCTTATCTTAAGTTTATAACACAGTCATGGCTTTCCTCTAAGTTATCCGAGCATTCAGATCAAAACCAGACACATGTCATATGACCATGTTTCCCTAAAAACTAGATCTTGATCATCTTCCCTCTGAGTCAAAATGTCTACCACATAATCTATCAAGACTTGGTTACATTGTAATTTATCTTTGTTGTCGGCCTTTAAATGGTATTCAATCTGCACTTTAACTCTGATTAGCTGATCTCTTCTTATCGCCAAGTCACCAGATGATCTTAATAACTTTGGTTCCATCCCAAGATCATACGCATGCCACACAATCAAGATCAGATCAACAACCAGTGCCAGATCTCATAATGAAAAGGAATCTTTAAATTTTTTGTAGTGATCACATGCAACTCATAGATCAAAATTATATCAATGAACCTTACTAGATCTTGGGAAACTTCACTTAATCTTTACCTTGAGTCAGGTTCATCTGGAGATTGTGCGATCGAATAGATCTCCAAGTCTTTGAATGTTTCACTTAACCTGAGTTTGATCTTGATTTCATGCAACAGTCACAAGGTCTTTTCCCTAATCAATGATCCAGATCATATCCATGTAACTTGACTTGGCTCATAACTTAACCATGCTTGACTGAAGTTATATCTGAAGATTCCATGACAACATAATCTCTAAGTCACTAGATACTTCTAACCCTAAGTCAGTTTAGAGATCACACGCACACCATAGATCTTGATCTTCATCAACAACCAGCGCTGAATCTCTGAATACACTTGTACTTGACCATTTCATTTTGAGACTTAGTGATATCCACGGGATCAGAATTGAATCAACGGCCTATGCGTAATTGCTAGATGAACATATTCCATTCTGTTTAGAGATTAGGAGATAAAGAGCCATGTTTATTCACTAGAAGAAAAGGAATATTTGATCTCGATTAATTGAATAAGGGATAGACCAAACATGACAAAGTACACCTGACTTAAAAATATTTCTTAAATGACTTGGAAAATTAACATGAAATTAGAACATGTCATTAGAGAACTTCGGGTTTAGGACATATGCCAAGGGTTTTTCACAAAGACTTAGGATTTTTTAGGCCAGAGACCTAAACCAAACCTCAAAAATAGGAAGAAAGAGCTCAAAACCATGAAAAAATTTGCAAGCGCTAATAGGTTGTTTATGTTATACACCCTTGAGTTGGGACCACATGGAGGATAAGGTTATTTTAGGTCCTGAGATGCTTCAGGACATGAACTAGCAAGTTGGGTAGATCAAAGTGCATCCAATGGTAGATTATGATAGGAAGAAGAAGTATGAAAATTCTCACAAGGTTGATAGATAGTTCTTAGTTATAGATCAAGTATTCTTGAGGGTGCACCTACAAAGAAGTCCAATTCACTATGGAAAGGAATCTAAGCTAGCACCCCAATTTATTAGTCCATTTGAGGTCCATCAGAGGATGGGTCTAGTTTCTTACCATCTTTTATTTCCCTCCATCCTTTCTCATATAAATTATGTGTTCTATGTTTATGTTTTTTGGAGATATATCCCTGATGTGAACCATGTTTTTGACTAGAATGCTTTGCAGTTAGAGGATAGGAAGGTGGATTTGGAGCCCATACACATTTTCAAGCCACATAAAATAACCCTTAGGGATTGTATAAGAAAGAAGGAAAATATCCAAAGGAACCCTAGTGATGAGGCCTTAACAACTTGGGAGGATTATAGTAGATTTAGAGAGGCTTATCTATACCTATTTGTAGGTTTCTAGGAGTAAGCCTAGTTCTAGGGAGGAGGATGTAATACCCTCCCACATGAATTCATTTATGCATATGTGAAAGGATATTTTCATGTCACTATTTACATTTTTTGGACTATATTTATACCTTTCTAGGATAGTTATAGGAAGTGATTATATTATTCTCATGTTTATACTTTAGATTGCTATATGGGTATTATTGTGATAATTATTCATTCATGGTTATTTACATGATTATGATTATGATGTTAGGATCTCTTTAATAGTTAATGATGATGATTATGAGACTAATCCTAATTGCATGATGGCTATATTACTTATTACATTATAACCCTTATTCTATTTCCTTATTCATGTTGTTCTAAATATGATACATTGGATGCATACGTGTATGTTTGTTCATATCTATGGATTTCTTGTATTAATAGGGATAAAATCATAGTTACTCACCTAGTGATATTTACATGATGTCTCAATCCATGTCATCATCTACACTATATACGTTATATTTATATCCATTATGTTATGCAGACTTTCAGGTACTTCACATCGATTTCACCTAGCTTTACAGGTCTAAGCATGCCGTCAAAATCCTTGATGGTTGTTGACTAAAGATAGTGATAAGTCCCACCTAAGTCTTCCCTTGCCATTTTCTTGATCTAAGAATGATGAGGTTCTTTCTTTGTTGGCCATATTGTCATGGTGACAAACTCTAGCTCGCTATAGTTGTTTGAGTAGGATTGTGGTATAGCCTTGTTGCAACTCCTCATTTCTAATGTTAGTCATGCTTTTTAATTTGTTTAATTTTATTGATTGGTCCATATCTTAGGATGGTCATGTTAGAATTAATTTAGAATAACTGAGAGGGGAGGGGTGAATCAGTTATCCTCAGGTCTAGATGTACCAAATAAAACTTTCTATATTTTAAACAATTCAAATCTACTCGACAACAGTAGCATATGTCAACAACTTAATCATGTAGTTTATTGTTTAATGTAATTAGCTTGTAGAAACATAATAGTAAAACAAACCATAATCATTCACACAAGTTGACACAAGTATTTTAATGTGGAAACCCAATATGGGAAAAACCACTAGTAACATGCTTCCAAGTTTTCACTCTTTTGAAGTGATCTCTGTGAGGTGCCAACCCTGTTAAAGGTTACAATAACACACTGTTAGGTGTGACCTAGTTAAAGGATTTAATCACCCCGTCAGGAGTGGCCTTGTTAGAGGACTTAGAACATTCCACCTAAATTTCACCTTGCTTAGAGGATTTATACAAATGACTGTTAGGTCAACCTTGTTAAAAGATTTTAACTGATACAATGGTTAGAAAGTACTCAGTAGTTGTGATCTGATACATACAACTTACTTTGCCAATTCAGAGCCAATTACATCTCTAATGCTAACTTACTGAGTGGCCTGCATTGTCATTTCAATCTTTTGATCTGATTGGAAATCCGTCAAGCAATCACACATGCAAATTTTTGCTTTTGTGTTCAGCCTTCTCTGCTAGGTCATGCCAATCAGTAAATTAACTATGCAATTATCTTGCATAGACATATGTACATCAATTCATACATCCACACTTTAATGAATAACCCCTTAAGGTTATCATATACCTCTCTATTTAGGTTAGATAAATATTTTCCGCTTAATCAAGATTGTAGATCTTAGGTTAGGTCAGATCCAACAGATCATTCCATCATTACATTAAATTTACTTCTCCAAAGTAGTCTCTAATTAAATCTTGAATCCATGCATTAATTACAGTTATCCATACATTAAATAATGTGGATCAATCTTTAATTAACTTTACATATCCCAATAAAATTAACTAAGTCGGCCAGAGATCTCAAATCTCATCATTAATCCAAATACTGCAAGTCGTCCAACATCTGTGATCTGCTTGGAAATCATTGTTTCCACTCGGCAATTTTACTGGTGCTTGGCACAAGCTAGACTTGCTCAGCACAAAATAGCCAGAAAAACTATCTTTGAAAGATAAACAACTAATTACTTTGCCAGAGTGCCAACTGATCAAGTACCCTTTTATTTGCCTTAACTCAACCATTCACTTGGTCTTCTTCTTAAATCTTCTTCATCAATCAATAGATATGGTACTCAAATAGATAACAATAGTCTCACTAGTTAAGGTTTGACATCAATGACAAAATAACAATTGCTTGCATTGTCACTTTCCAATAGGTCATGTTTGAAGTTCATTATGTTGGTTTTTAGGGATCCATTATTGGTCCATATTTATTGCATTAAGTTTCTATGTTGACTATGGTTGACTTTTCTTTGAGTTTGTTGTTATCATGATGTAGTTTTTATTTAATTCGTGTTATGACCTTAATTGGGCTTCGAATCAATTTGATGGATGTGATTATGTTTTATTATGGGGATATGCATCTATAGTAATAATGTATAATTATCAATAAATAATGTAACTATTACTCTATTTTTGTGTGAATTAATAATATTCTTGCATGTACACACACACACACACACACACACACACACACACACACACACACACACACACATGCACACACGCACACACGCACACACGCGTGTGCGCATTATGTATAAGTATAAGAATAATATATGGTGGTGAGTAAAAGGTAAAGGCTTGAATTTAATATTTGATATTATTAAATAATAAATGGAAAAATATGAAATAATAAAATATAATAATAATAAGGAAGTGTTATTAATATAAAATTTGATATTAATTAGCCAATAGTTATAATTGTATCTAGGAATTAGTTCTTTCCCTTATAATTACTTTCAAAGGAATGATACGAAAAAAATGTATCATTTTTACCATATTGTTCTCGAGAGTAGACGCGGAGAAATTGGTGAGGTAAAAAATTGCATATATTATTTGATGAGATTTATTTGAGATTCTTTGAAGGATCTAAGTTTGTATTTGAGTTTGAGAGGGATTTTTATGTTTCAATTTATTGTTTGGAGTGTTCTTTGGATTTGAGAGAGAGTTGGCTGGACCTTTTATTGGATTTCTCTTGGATTGCCGCTGGATTGTTGGAGAGGGTTGGAGGACATTCCTGAATGTATATAAATTTTCTTTTGTCCCTTTATTGCTTCCTCACTTGTGGATTCTATTGGTTCCCAAGATGGTTTTATGCTTCAATAGCTATCAATACACTCACTAAAAGTTCTAAAGAGTTGCTAACTCCAATTATCAAATCCCCATGAATGACTAGACCAACTAATAGGGATTAAAAACTTCCCCTACACTTATGGCTCTGCAATACCAAGGTAGGTAAACCTAAATTCAGTATAATACTACCCTCATTAAATATCCCTAGATTTGATAAACAAATTATATCATAATATGGTCACCATCGAGAACAAAATACTAAGTAAGATCTAATTACTCATTAATTGTCAATTTTTATGGAGCATGAGATACACATACCATAGAAAAAAATGAAAAATAAAAATATTTTTATGAAAGGATGGTATAACCAAACTACCTGAACCAAGACGATAACAATTATAACATATTTATATCAGTGACTTATTATTGGGAAATACTCTCAGTTCACAACCCCTTATATGAATGACATAAAAATGCTAATGATCCAAGACTTAGATTATTATTTCATACATTATCATCTATTCATGTGATCCAAAATTAGACTTCTTATAATGATCTGTATGCCAACCTTATGAACTTATGAATTAATTTTTAGAAGTTTAATTGATCTTTGATCAAATCTTAGAGTTAAAACATACACATAAATAATACACAATGAATTGAATAAGAAATTTGAATTATTGAATGCACAACTCGTAAAACCAACATAGAGGAGACCACCAAATCTGGATTATATTTCATTAACCTCAGAATGATTATCTTCATACATTAATTTTCTCACTAAAATAAGACTCAACATGACTAAAAATACAATACTAAAAATCTAATTGCTCTGTATATTGTTATACAAGACTCATTACATCTATTAAACATGATTGAGTTTGAACCAACTCATAAGAATTCAAGCTAAAATATCTCAGCCCTTCCTAAGTGATCTTGGAAATCCTTTTATAGAACAAGGATTGAACAAGATACAAATCACTTAGGGAAAAACAATTATTTACTTAACAACCAAAAATGTAATACCCACCCCTTAGTTTGCTTTTTTGTTTCAGTTGTCGAACTCTCTTAGGACTTTTCATGTATGTTTTGGTTATTTTAGTTGGTTTTGGGGATATTTAGGTATTACATTTCATTATTTTATTGACTCAATTTCTTAGTGTATTATATCTTATGTTTACATGTGATTTATAGTTATTTCATGATGGTTATGTATATGTTATGATGTCATCATGATTATGGTGTTCTAACAATACTGACCCTATATTTGTATGCACGTGGATCATTTGTATGTTTTACTTTTCTATTTAATGTGTTTGGTATGCTATGGGACAAATTCTTAGTTACTTGCTTTGGTGAGATCCACACGATAAACTAGTCTTATCCATTGTTTATTATATTATATGCATGTATGTTCATCTTTTTGATGATATGTTTGCAGGTACTAGGCTATGTCTTCCCTGAATTGGCAGGAGTGAATGTGCCCTATCGCAATATCTCAATTGTAAGAGAGGGGAGATAGTATTCAGGCCTAAATCCTTACCCTAAACCCTTATCTTGTCCTATAAATGGACAAGAATCTGACTGACTACCTTATTTGAATCTGTCAAGTGATGTGGATTTGTGAGCTTTTTTGTGTGTGGTTGTGTATCTATTTTAGTTGTTTCTCTATTTTAGTTGGTTTTTCTGATTAGATGGTTTTCAGTTAGATTAATGGTGCTTTTGGCTTATTTTACTTAATAAATAATTATGGTAAATATTAATGTTGATTATTTCACCTTTAATAAGGTTAAACATTGATATATTGAATATATGGCTATTTAATAATTAAATATTAATTAAATGCCTATTATTAATTAATTGATTTAATTATTAAGTCTTGATTTAAATAATTCATATTTAATAAATATTTGATTCAATAATCTTAATTGATTGTGCAAAGTTGAATTATTGAATATTGCTTTAAGTTGCATGATTAATTGATTTAATTTAATTGAAATATTCTCACACATTTTCAATTATGACTTTGTTTTTATATTGTAAAGTTGAAATGTGCATGGTTTAAGTGAAAATTAAAAATAAAGCATTTCTTTTAATTATTAATTAGATAATTAATATCCCTTTAGCATTTCACTTTTTGAAAATGAAATAGCCTGGTTTTCTATATCCTTGAATTGAAAGCCATTTTGGAGGTTGTTTAATTAGGGAGAAGAAGAAATCAAGTGATTGGAGATTTGTGGAAAGCTAAGGAGAATTTTTGGATTCTTGATTGCTTGGATTTGTGAATTTATTCCTCTCATCAGTTACTATGGTAGGATCTTGATCTTGTTAATTCTAGCTTCCATATCACTGTCTTCTATGCATCTGGAATGCTAGGATCCTTTGTTTGAATCTTCCTTGTTTGATGTTATGTGATTTTATTGATTAAAATTGGAATAATATGCTATTAGATCAATTCTTTAGTTTTTCCTTCTTGATTGCATGTCAGATCTATGTTTTGGGCATTACAAGAAACTCAGGAAAAATACATCAAGTCTTCAAATTTTGTAGCATGGGAAAATGGACATCAGGAAGATGACAACTAGCACTTTTGTCTGAAGATAAATTAGATACAATTTCTTTGGATCATGTAGGATACTCACATCTATTGAAGGAAAATTCAAGGTACCTATTTAGATAATTTATCTCCCTATAAGCATGCTCAAGTGCCATGTCAGTAACTTACCACAAAAAGACAAAATTGATGGATTTTAACTGTTCAAATAGATATTCCTTTATTCAATTCCATCTCCTATTTGGAAAATTTCCTATCTGTTGGCCAACCAAAATATTCAACATTTTTTATCTGTCCAACTGACTCATTACAACGAGCATCAGTTATAGCCCTCCCATCTACAAGAAACTTAACAAGGTCCACCTTAGCTCTGAAAGGATTGTCTAACACATCATTGAAACCAGGTGTATCAATATAATTTTTTAGATGTACAATAATGTTCAATGTTATCAACAATCAAATCAAAATCTTCCATCCATGCATTGATATCCTTCAATTTTCCCCCCTTGTCATAAAGGCTAGGAATATGAGAATTGTATGACTCAACAAATAATTGCAGCTTGCCCTTGATTATCTGATCTTTAACTTTGAAAAATGAAACCAATGTGTTAACTATGTTAAGCTGATGAAGGGCGCTCCCCTTAATACCACAAACACATAACAGAAACAGAGAAGCAACAACAATTTGCAAGAACAGAAAATGGACTTCTTATTATCTCCACAAATGCGGAATTACAAACTTTCAGAAT
>MU223038.1:2475702-2505581 GCA_018584345.1 Thuja plicata | reverse complement strand
GTGTGAAAAAGTGTGTATGATGATGTGTGGTGAATGAGATGTGATGCATGGATGCATTGTTATGTCAAAATCAGACAGATAGTGATGCGAGCTACAACTAGAACTACCATAGCATAGAAGATGCTTGTATTGTTCATTCTTAAAAAATAATTGTAATAGAATTATATTTCTAATTGTATGAGCAGTGAGCTTAGTATACCTTTAACAGGGCTATGTATTCCTCTAACAAGGAAATTTACTAATGCAATATTCAGCTCCTAATAGGGCTAGGTCTCCTAACACAGACACAATAATTTTAGTGCATATTTATGTTGGAAAGTTGACACTCAGGGTGTATATAACTAATTTTGTGTTGTCATTATGGAAACTAAGTCATATGAAATTTTGTCGAGTAAACTTGGAAGATAAAATTGGCTAAGTATAGAAAATAAAATAGAATGAGATATACAACTAATTAGTGCACCAGTGTAAGTGCGTACAATCGAATAAGACTATGCACCTACATAATTAAGCTTTATGATATGTCATTAAGCTTATTCTATACATGCATGGTATGGTATGAAAGTACAAAGAAGCTACAACAAGATTAAGTGCCACTAGCAGTTCAGAAAATAGAGTATGAAACCGACCTCAGATTTTGGATTAGCGTATAATATTTTATTTTGTAATGGTCATGCACCTATTGTAATATGTTTTTAATTGTGTCTTTAACACTCATTTAAAAACACTTAAGCCAAATTGTTTGGAAGCATTGGGTATGTTGTTTTTGGGCTGACTAAGGTCTTGTTTTTTATTGCGTCTTTTCAGGCATGTATGTATACTTGACATGCAATTTTGTATTAAGTGCAAGAGTGGAAAATAAGAAGAGAAGATGTCCAGAAGATCAATATGAGTAAATCAGTATGAAGTATAAGTCTTCAAGAGATTAAAGCATCAGCGCATAAAAGGAACTAATGAGACAACAGTGTCATTACAACAGTTCATCTTTTAATATAGTATATATCTATTACCTGAAGGTTGTAGCCTTCATCCTATTGAGAAATGAGATCTGGAAGTGAGCCATTCACCTTTAAACATGGTTTTGTAAATAATCCTAATAGGGTCATTGTACTTTCACTATAAAGACTGCTCCTAATATGGCAAAGGAACTCTAACAAGTTCATAAGACTAGTACAATCATTTGTGGGTACTAATTCCCACCGAGGTTTTCCTTTGATCAAGGTTTCCTTGTAAACATATCTTGTGTTCTATTTTATGGTATTATACTTCATTTGCTATCTATTTGATTTAAGTTTCAAGTTGTTGAAATAAAAATAATTGGCAAACACTGATTCACCCCCCTCTCAGTGTTTCTAAAAATTGGTATCAAAGCCCTGGTCCTCTGAAAGAAAGTTTAACCACTTGAGGTGATGCAAGGAGGATACGAGATGAGGCCTAGGGTACAACCAAAACCATCCAACTTGCAGATACAATGCAGAATAAACACAACAACATAGTGAGAGAGAGAAAAATAGAGATATTTTATTTATTAATTGATCAAACTTAATACATGCCATGTTGTAAGGCCTTCCTGGTTAGGGCCATATACATCACAATGTATTACAATTTGATCTTCTTACAACAGAGATCTCAGATATTCAATATCTTAAGATTTTCCTTCTTTCTCTAAGACTTTCCTCCAAACTAACAACATACAAAAGAATATATACAAGATACCAAAAAATAAGTTGGCACCCAAATACAAAGGAGAGACCCATATTTAGGTCAACACAGATCCCAAGATAGATCCCAACTATGAAAGCTAATTAAAGAAGTCAGCCACCAACACCTATTCCCAAATAAACCATCTTGGCATAGGCATGACCGAGCAATAGAACACCTCGGCCAAAGAAGAGCCAAGCAATAGAACATAAGCATGATCAAGAAACTTTGCAAGCATGGTGAGCAATAGAAGCCAAGTGACAGAGAACAAACTAAGGAATGTAGTAAACATATTTTTGGTTGAGCAGGATCGCTAAGGACCCAAGATGCTCCTGCATCTGAAACCTAGGGTTGAAAAGAAATGATTCCCCGAATCATGTATTAGGTTCAACCTGAAATGAATCTAACTTAGATTGATAAATCCAAGATGATTCCTCAATTAGTCTATTTTTCCACTTTACTAGATATTCCATGTATTATTTTCCTCTTGTACTTCTGCCAACTCTTTGTTTCAATATCTTCTCAACTTCCTCTATTGGCTTCTTAGGATAATCACTTGGTACTGTCACTTCTTCATCAGGTTCATGATATTCATACAAGTCTAAAATATTGAATATTGGTGATATATCCATGTCATAAGGTAATTCAACTTCATAAGCATTTCCACTGTCAAATCTTCTCAGTATTTTACAAGGACCAAATTTATTCATCTTCAGTTTCTCATATGTTCCAATAGGAAATATTCATTTCTTCAAATGAACCATCACAACATCATCAAATTCAAATGTCTTATGTCTTCTTGATCTATCTGCATCATCTTTGTATTTCTGATTACTTTTCTCCAGCTTTTGCTTTACATTCTCATGCAATGTCTTCATAAATTTTTCAAATTCCTCTGCTTCAACACTTATTTTCTCTTCACGAACAATGTCTCTCAAATATGATATACCTCTAGGTTTTGTTCCATGAACAATCTCAAAAGGTGTATTTCCAGTACTTCTATTTACTAAACTACTGTATGCAAACTCTTCTTGTGCCAACATCAAATCCCAATTGCTTGGTGTGTCTCCAAATAAACATCTCAACAAGTTACCCAAACTTCTTTTTACAACCTCTTTTTGTCCATCAGTCTGTGGATGAAATGTAGAACTAAATTTCAACTCAGTATTCATCTTCTTCCAAAGTGTTCTCCAAAAATAAATTACAAACTTGTTGTCTTTGTCAGAGATGATACTATTTGGTAATCCATGCAATCTGACAATCTCCTTGAAGAAAAGATCTGCTACATGTACTACATATGATGTTTTCTTAATGGTATGAAATGTGTCATTTTAGAAAATCTATCCACAACAACAAATATAGAATCATTACCTCTTGCTGTCCTAGGTAAGCCAAGAACAAAATCAGTGCTGATGTCACTCCAAGGTTTCTCAAGAATAGTAATAGGTGTTTACAAACCAGTGTTCTGACTTACTCCCTTTGAAACTTGACAAACTCCACAACTTCTTACAAATTTGTGAACATCTTTATACAACTGAGGCCAAAAGTACCTCTCCTTCAGCAGACTCCATGTTTTATCAATGCCAAAGTGTACAACCAATCCACTACTATGTTTCTCCTTAATAAAATTAGTTCTCATTGAACCTCTTGGTATGCACAACTAAATTACTTTGAACAACATATATTTCATAATTAAATAGTCTTCATACTTACTTGATTGATTTTTAGTAGGTGCTTTACACACTCTCCACTGCTCTAAAAAATTAGGATCATTTTCATACAAATTCTTCATGTCATCAAAGCCAACAACTTCAACTCTCATTTCAGTCAATAAAGATCTTCTTCTACTTAATGCATCAGCAAATCTATTAGAAACTCCACTCTTATGCTTAATCACAATTGTATAGCTCTGAAAATATTCAACCCATTTCATATGTCTTTGATTAAACTTATTCTGACTACCCAAATACTGTAAAGCCTTATGATCAGTATACAACAAAAATTCATTTGGCATCAAGTAATGTCTCCATTTCTTCATAGCTTGCACAATAGCATAGAATTACTAATCATAGACAAAATATTTTCTCTTTGCATCATTCAAATTTTCACTAAAGAAAGCAACAAGTTTACCTTCTTGAGTCAATACAACTACAGTTACACTTCCACTTGCATCACATTCAACTTGAAATAATTTATTGAAATCAGGTAATGCCAACATAGGTTATTCAACAACTTTCAAATTTAAGGCTTCAAAACTCTTATCAGCTCCATGTGTCCATTCAAACTCTTTTTTGTCTCCTCTCATTGTTTCAGTCATAGTATTACAAATAGAACTGAAATTTCTGATAAACTTCTTGTAAAAACTTGCCAATCCATGAAATGATCTCACCTCTATAACATTCTCAGGTGTAGGCCAACTCAATATAGCTGCAACCTTTTCTGGTTCCATCTTCAAACCATCACCTGAAATTACAAAACCCAAATACACAAGCTCTTCTTTCATGAAGGAACACTTCTTCAGATTTATCAACAACTTTTCCTCTTTCAATCTCTGCAATACTTGTTTTATATGCATCAAATGTTCTTCTCTAGTCTTACTTAATATCAGAATGTCATCCAAATATACAATCACACACTTATTCAAGAATTTCTTCAAAAATTAATTCATCAACCTCATAAATGTACTGGGTGCATTAGTTAAACCAAAAGGCATAACCAACCACTCATACAAACCTTCCTTTGTCTTGAAAGCAATCTTTCACTCATTACCTTCTCTGATTATGATCTGATGATATCCACTTTTGAAATCAATCTTGGTAAAAAGAAAATTCTCCACTCAAACAATCCATTATGTCATCCATTCTTGGTATAGGAAACCTATACTTCACCGTGATCTTGTTTATTGCCATTATCCATTCTTTTTAGGTGCCAACACAGTAGGTACTGCACATCGACTCAAAATTTCTCGGATCAAAAATTTGTTCAATAATTCATGAACTTTTCAATTAAGCTCTTCATTCTTAGTAGGTGTTAACCTATGTGGTGCTTTGTTTGGTAAACTAGCTCTAGGAATCTGATCCATACAGTGACTGATATCTCTGATTGGTGGTAAACCATTAGGTACATTATCTAAAATGATTTCTTTGTATTTAGTCAGCAACTTCTCAACTTTTGTAGGTATGTCATCTTTTGAATTATTACTTCATTTGTTAGGAATCAAAACATAAAAAATATCATTTCTTTTTAGATCTTTAACAAATTTTCTACCTTCCATCAGACAAACTTTCACAGATGTACATAATTCATCAGCAGATTCTTCAACCAAACGTAACAAAATTTGCTTTTGTCCATCAACCCAAATAGAATATCTATTCAACCTTCCATCACATATAGCATGTCTACCATACTTCCAAGGTCTACCCAACAATATATGACAACAATCCATTGGCATAATATCACATAACACCTTATCATATTACTTTCCAATTTTCAGATTTACAAAACATTGTTCACTCACCATTAATGTGTGCTCATCCTTGATCCATGAGATCTTGTAGGGTTTTGGATGTTTCATCCTCTCCAACTGCAAATTTGCAACCATTTCCTCAGATGCCAGATTCTCTGAGCTTCCACTGTCAAAAATGACTTTCCAAACCTTGTCTGCAACTCTACATCTAGTTTTGAATAAACATTTCCAGATCAGATCTTTCTTATCTTTCTCCCTTCATTGTATCTTTTAGATCATGAGATTCTTAGGTTCATTCAATGAATCTTCTTGAACCAAAGCATTTTTTCTACTTCTACCACCTTTCTTTCTTTCATGTGTACACTCAAAGGATTTGTGTCCTTCTTCACCACAATTGTAACAAGTTACTTGGAACCCTCTTCTGCTATAACCACCTTTGGAATAATTTCCTCTTCCTCGGTATGAATTTCCACCTTACCATTTATTCCTTCCTTTGTCTTGACTAGTGTCTATATTTGACTTGTCTGGTTTAGTCCTACTATTTTCATCATGAGATCTACCTCTTCCTCTAGGGAATCTACCACCTTTGTCTTTGCCTCTTTGTTCATATCTTTTGTTCAACTTTTCTTCAGCTTTTAGGGAAAATTGATATGCCTCTTCAATACCTTCCATTTTGACCAAACTGATTTCAGCTTGTATGGAACTTCTCAAGCCATTCAGGTATCTTGCAACTCTTTCCACTTCATCTTCAACATGTCTAGATCTAATGTCCAATCTATAGAATTGTTTTGTATAGTCTTTGACTGATTTGTCCTTCTGCTTCAAACTTTTCATTCGCTGGATTAGGTTAATTTGATAATCACAAGGTAGAAATTTTCTTTTTAATTTGTTAACCATCTTATCCCATACCTTGATCTTGTCTTTACCTTTCTTCTTTCTATCTAATTGCAAGTGTTCCCACCATAAGGATGCATGACCTTTCAATTTTTTGCTTGTAATCTTCACCTTCTTATCTTCTGCAACATTCTCATATTCAAAATATTTTTCCATCTTAGTGATCCAGTCAATCAATTCATCAGAATCCAACTTTCCACTATACTCAGGAGGATTGAACTAAGGTGTGCATTTCAAACTTGTTAAGGCTCTCAGGAATATCTCTTCTTCCTGGTCCATCACAGGTGCAGGTGAATCTTCACCTTGAACCTCTTCAAATTCATCATCACCAACATTTTCAAGATGTATTCCTCTATGCTGGGTTGTTTCAACAGCTTCCAATCTTGCATCCATCTGTCTAAGCATATCAGCTAGACCTTGATCAGCATTTCCTCTCCCATGAACCATCTTGAAACTCTTTGTAATTGTAGGTCAGATCACAACCTGCCACCCTAAAAAAAAATCTTTAGAGTTTACAAGAAGGAGCCATAGATCTTAAATCCCTCTGATACCACCTGATGCAAGGAGGATAGGAGATGGGGCCTAGGGCACACCCAAAACCATCCACCTTGCAAATACAATGCAGAATAAACACAACAACACAGTGAGAGAGAGAAACATAGATTTTTTTTATTAATTGATCAAACTCAATACATGTCAAGTTGTAAGGCCATCCTGGTTATGACCATATACATCACAATGTATTAAAATTTGATCTTCTTACAACAAAGATCTCAAATCTTCAATATCTTAATATTTGCCTTCTTACTCTAAGACTTGCCTCCAAACAAAGAACATAAAAAATAATATATACAAGAGACCAACAAAGAATTCAGTGCCCAAATACAAAGGAGAAACTGAGATTTAGGTCCACACAGATCCCAAGATAGATCCCAGCTACAAAAATTAAATAAAGAAGTCGGCCACCAACACCAATTCCCAAATAAACCAGCTTGGCACAGGAATAACTGAGCAACAGAACACCTTGGCCAAAGAAGAGTTGAGAAACAGAACAAAAGCATGACCGAGTAACTTGGAAAGTATGTCAAGCAACAGAAGCCGAGCAATAGAGAACAAACTAAGGAATGCAGTAAACATTTTTTTTTTTAGAAGGATTTCCAAGGACCCAAGATGCTCCTACATCATGAGGAGATCATGGATTTAGTAGCAGAGAAACATCTGAAAAAGAATCTTGAGGAAGGCCTTGATGATCTTGAAAGATCTAAAAAAGAAAATCAAGAACTTAAACTAAAAGTTAATGGCTCCCAGATTCTTATCAAAAAATTAAGAAAAGATCTAAAATATTGCTCTACAAATGATTTGGGAAAAATGGTCAAAAATATGAATGAAGAAAACATGTCTCTAAAGGACAAGATTGAATATCTGAATGAAGAGCTTATAGATAGCCTAATGGCTATTGAAGAAATGACCAAAGAAATTAATCAATTAGATGGAGAACGTATGCAAGAAAATATAAAGATCTTGGAGTTGGAAAACATCAATAAAAAGATAGAATCTGAACTAATAGAAGCAAAAGACAAAATTGTGAAATTACACTCAAGTTCTAATCTAATTCAATCAAAACTTTATGCACAAAAGCTAAGAGGTGATACTACTGGTGTTGGATACAGTGTAGCTCAAATTGAAATCAATGCAATGAAAAAAGGAAATAAAACACAAGAAGAATCTACAAAAGCAAACAAAATTGAGAATCTTGTAGAGGGTAAAGCTAAACCTCCTAAAGATGAACTCAAGCTAGTTAACTAAACTTGTTATGCATGTAACAAACATGGACACCTAGCAAGAGATTGTAAAGAGGTAAGACCTTTCAATAGTTATTGTTATTCCTATAATAAATTTGGTCATAGGGCTATGCATTGCAGAACAAGTCAAAGAAATTAGTCACAGTAGAACCAAAGAAATATGACTCAATACAATCAGAGAAATCAACCTCAGAAAAACTATCAGAACATTACATGTCAGATATGTAATTATGATGGACACATAGCCAATAAGTGAAGCATGATAAAAAATATCAATATACCTCCAATCATTTGTCACTCATGTAAGAAATTAGGACATATCTCAAGGTTTTGCAGGTCCAGAACACAAAAACAAGAAAAGCCTAAAGGATCATTGTTTGAAGAATCTGGAGAAGTCAAGTTTTTACAAGCTACAAAATATTTAGGTAAAATATGGGTTGAATTAAAGAAAGATGACGCTGTTAACAAGGTAGCAGATGCATTCATAGTGGATGCAACTTCTACTTCTAGTTAGATGGCTCTCATAGTCTTAGGGGGAGCTATTCTAGCTTTAGACCCCTGCAAGGCTGGTACACTAACCTCTGAGTATGCTCCTATGGATTCATGTATTTGGTAATGAAATGAGGAAGTATGCATGAACGCATAACTTATACTTAAACAAGAACAAAGATTTAAATTCTCAATGTAAACAACATTACGACATCATGCATTAAATACAATAACTCTTTATAAGTCAGTGAAACATCTTTTATCTTCACTTTTACATTTGAGATCAAAGAATTCAAAGAGAACGGGAGAATTTAGCATCAAAGCATTAAAAGATAACTGCTAGTTGGTTTGAAAAGAGAATCAAAGTTGAAATGGAACCCTAGTAGATGTGTCATTTCAAAATCTTTGTGAAACCCTACTTAAGCAAGTTACAAGTAAGTAATGGCTACTCCTACAATGTTTGACATCTCTAATAAAAAGAGATATGTGTTTAAGAAGCATCCATTCAAGTTTGTGCTAGATGATGTAGAAGGGGCATTCTCCAAGACTCCACTAGGAGTTGTGCATGTAGAGGACATACACACTTACAACTACTGTAAGAAGGAATGTATGGGTGAAAACAAGATAAAAATTCTCAAGGCATCAATGATGAGATCGGATTACTCATTCAAGGATGAATACTCACATCTCACTGATAACCCTATTTTTGAGTACACAAATGCACATGAGTTCTATGAACTAGAATGGGTTAAAATTTTACTCAGTAGGATTCATGATGATTTGTATTGGATTGGTGAAGTTCCTGTCTACATTACTACTGACCACATTCATGAGATGATTGGACTCTCCAAGGTTGGACCTGTTATTCCTACTTGAAAGGATGTAAAGAAATAGGTTGAGCAGGCTTGCTTATCTAAAAGTGATAGGCGCGGGATGACTTTTGATCCAATTATGGAAGAAGACATCAAACTCCTCACCATGATACTTGGTTACAAGTTTCAGCATGCAAGAAGATTGAATAGTGTATACGCAACTATAGTTCTGGTAGCAATAAGGATGGCAATAGATAACAATCAGTATAATCTCTATGATATATTGCACGCACAACTAATTGAGAAAATTAGAGTTATCAAGCATGATAGGAGCAAAATATTCAGATTTGGCTCATTGATTATCTACCTATACTTCCACATTGTTGGTAAAGTCTCTAATCTTTACCTAGATAGGACAAAACCTGCTATGTCACAAATTTCATTAAAAGCTACATCAAAAAGAAGTGTAAAGGACTCTATGGATATGGAGATCAAGACATTTAGGATCAAGATGTAGAAGAGGTTTGGAATACCAGAAAAGATAGTTGAAATGTACAAGGAAACCATATGCTTCATGGTGGAAACTGATTGTACTTGGATGGAAGCAGTTGAGCCAAGAACCAAATGGATCTACCCACTTGGTTATGAAGTTGAAGAACATGTGTTGGAAGGATATGCACAAGTTCTTTTGTCTGTGCCTAAAGATCCAAAAGAGCCTAGATAGGATACATACAAAGAGAAGACAAATAAAGTTGATTCTATCTTATATAATGTAGATAATAAGAGGAAGGCATCAAGGATTACATCTAACATCCTAAAAGTTCATGGGGTCACACAAGAAGATGTAGATAAAGCTAGGGAAGATAAGATTGCAAGAGAGCTTAAACAAACACCTATAGAAGTCAAGAAAGAGAAATCAGATGATATCCACAAGAAGAGAAAGAAGAAGTCTAATGAAGGTACATCTACACCCTCAACTACTAATGACTTGGAATCCTCTCCACCTTGGGTACCAAGAAAACTGACTAGAAGAAGGAAGCAAGTTCCCACAAGTCACCCATCTTTAAGGACAACATAGAGAAAAGTAAAGAATATTCAAGCCCCTCCTAAGGTAGGATTCAAACCTAGTCTTGAAGTCTTAAGGAACAAAATAATTATTGAAGGAAGACTAGATTCAATTACAAATGTCTATGAAAAGTACCAAGAGATAGATAAATCAAAAATACATTCTATGATTATCCCTTAGATGATCAAGTTTAAAAGGTCAGTTTTGGAACTCAAGATAGTCATTCCAGACAAAGTATGGAATATACTAGACCTATTGAAAATGAAAGCAATTGAAGAAGATATGAGGATTAGAGAAGAAACATTAGAGAGTTTTCTCCCTATTTTCTCACATGATGAGAAGGCAATACTGTTATATTTGGTAAAACCTCATCTAAAAACCAAAACAACAACTCTTCACATTATGAAAAAAGAGTATGAGTTGGTTGGAAAAGAGACTGAAAGAGCATTTGAGAAAGTGTTTTTGGATAGACACATGTATCCATCAATAATGCCTATAGTTAAAGTGTCTCTAGTCCCCTCCAAAAAAATAAAGAATCAAATATTCTTAATGTACCTACGATAGGTCCACAGGATTCAACACCAAAAGTTACATCACCCTCTGATATAGTTAAGGATTCATATGAAACTATTGTGATAAATGATGTTGAGATCACCATGTCAACCTCAGAAAATGACTGAAATAAGTTTGAGGAAGCATTTGTAAGTACTAAAGAAGATGAGAAGGTATGCACTGATAATACTTCTTTGCAGCAAGAACAAGTTCATGTAGGAGAAACAAAAGGAAAATATGAAGAGAGAAAGGATGAACCTAATGAATCACCCTCTATGGAGATCCCCATGAAAAGTGAATATATGGATAGTCAAAATGCTATATTCACTCCATCTATAAAACCATCAGTATCATTGTTGTCAAGCTTGACCCCTGACTCAGCAAACCTAGATGTATGGGGAGAAGAAGACCTGATTAAAATCAATGTATTGGCCATGGAAAAAGTCAAAGAGAAACAAGTTATGAGAAACCCTCTCTTTCTGGAATCTGTAAACATTCTGAATAACCTAGTGCCAACAGAAATGAAATTGGCAAATATTCAGTCAGTGGATGATATTGACAGCATCCTAACTTGATTCAAAGCAAACTTCACAAGTTTAGTAGACTCAGCTACTAAAACTACAGAGGAGAAGTACAAAAAGGAATGATTATATGAACTGATAAAGAACTTCCAATTAGATCTAAACTAATTGAAGATTGGTCAAAAAATTCAGAAATAGTTAGCAGTGAAAGGCAGGAAGGTGATATAAAATTGTATGGACAAAGGCAAATTCACTTGTGAGAACATTAAGAAGATTGAAGAAGAAGACATCTTGGTTGAAAACATCAAGAAATTAGTTGAAACATCCTCCCAAGACATCAACATCTGCAACAACATCTATCAAGGGAAAATAGAAAAGATTGAAAAAGACAAGATAGAGATCAGCAAGATAAGGATCAGGTAAACCCAACTGAGAAATGCACTTGCACCCTCGTTAGCTGTATTGAATGAGAACATCAAACAGATTGATACAACCAATGTCACATATGATCAAGGCCCCTGCATAGATCTAAAAAAAATGGAGAAGCTCACATATGCATTATGCACCAATCTTCAGACTATTGATGCACTCAAGGCATTCTGGCAGCAAGAGATCAAGAATCTTCACATTACTTACCTAGATGTGTACTCAGAGTAAGTACTCGGGTCTTTCATTTTTAGCACCTTTGTCATTAATGTCAAAGGGGGAGTAGTGTATAGAAAGGAGTTCAATATATATAGCCGAAGTTATGATGTACAGTAGACTTACATTTTTTATTATTAAGTAAAAGATTAAGTAGCTTGGATACATTCCTTTGTTGCCATTAATGACAAAGGGGGAGATTGTTGGAAAGTTGACACTCAAGGTTTATGTGAATAATTTTGTGTTTTCATTATGGAAAAAAATTCATATGAAGTTTTTCAAGTAAACTTGGAAGATAAAATTAGCTAAGTATAGAAAAAAGAACAGAACAAAGATATACAACTGATCAGTGCACCAACACATGTGCGTATGATTGAATCAGACTATGTGCCTCCATACTTAATATTTATGATATGTCATTAATCTTAGTCTATACACACATGGTATGGTATGACAATACAAAAAAGTTACAACAAGATTAAGTGTCACTAGCAGTTCAGAAAATAGAGTATGAAGCCGACCTTAGATTTTGGATTAGCGTATAATATTTTATTTTTTAATAGCCATGCACCTATTGTAATATGTTTTTAATTGTGTCTTTAACACTCGTGTAAACATGCTTAAGCCAAATTTTTTGGAAGTGTTGTGTATGTTGTTTTTGGGCTGACTAAGGTCTTATTTTTGGTCGTGTCTTTTCAGGCATGTATATATACTTGACATGAAATTTTGTATTAAGTGCAAGAGTGGAAAATAAGCACAGAAGATATCTAGAAGATAAATATGAGAAAATCAGTATGAAGTAGAAGTCTTCAAGTGATTAAAGAATTAGCGCATAAAAGGAAATGATCAGACAACAGTGTCATTACGTCAGTTCATCTTTTGATACAATATATATCTATTACTTGAAGGTTGTAGCCTTCATCCTATTAGGAGGTGAGCTCTGGTAGTGAGCCATTCACCTTTAATAGGGTTTTTTAAAGACTCCTAATAGGGTCATTATACTTGCATTGTAAAGACTGCTCCTAATAGGGCAAAGAAACTCTAACAAGTTCATAAGACTAGCACAATCATTTGTGGGTACTAATTCCCACCGGGGTTTTCCTCTGATCAAGGTTTCCCCATAAACATATCTTGTGTTCTGTGTTATAGTATTATATTTCATTTTTTTATCTATTTGATTTAAGTTTCAAGTTGCTGAAATAAAGATAATTAACAAAAACTGATTCACCCTCCCCCCTCTCAGTGTTTCTAATAATTTATGGGTACCATCCCCACCGGGGTTTTCCCTTGGACAGGGTTTCCTTGAAAAAAATTCATGGTGTTATGAGTTATGTGTTATATTTTTAATGTTCTTTTAATTTCAGTATTTATTTGATTCAGTTGGAAATTAATTGGTTCATGTTTAAAGTATTGTAATATTGATTCACCCCCACTCTCAGTATTAATTAACTCTAACAATTAGTGCACACAAATTAAGACTTTTGGAAACAATATGTGTTTTTTGAACCTTTAGATAAATAGAAATATTGAGTGAAGGATTAAACAAATCACAATAACATTGACACAATACTCACTAAACAACTCAGAAATTGATAGGAAAAGAAGGATTATTATTCTACATTCAACTAAAAGGAGCCAAAGCACAATCTATTTCTCTAAGAGCTACCAACAAATGTATCTCAGAATGAGATAGGTGATGACATGTAACTGATTGAATTTTTGAAGATGTCAGGTTGATCACTGAGATGCAGAAGGATAATAAAAGACATTAAATCAGTTAATGGATTTTATTTTCATTGATGTCAACTTGATATAATAATGGGTTATGATCAAAGTGTCAAAGACTTCAGAGAATCAAAGAGAAAAAAATTATGCTTTCAGAAATGCATAAAAGACAAGTATTCACAATGTGACTTCAAACATCGACGGTTAGTGGACACTGATGGATAGAGATCACTGAAAGTCAAGTCACAGTGATGCCCAAGCAAGAAAACTGATGAGCATTACCCACAAGTAGAATGATAAGCATAACTAATGGCCACAAACATAGTGTAAACTAACGGAGAAGCCCGAGGATAATTGGAGTATTGACCGAAGCTATCAAAGAGTTAAACAGTGAAATTAACTTGAGTTTAGAAATGACAAAATATCTAGCTAGCAGAGATAAATATAGATTTAATTGGTAGTTATCTTTGTTTTCATCGAAAAGATAAAGCCAAAGATAAGTAAGGGATTTAAAGTTGTTTTTTCCAGTTGGCAAGAAGATCTCTATGAGATAAAACAAGAAGTTTTTCTTTAAATCTAATTGGAAAGAATTGTGGATCACACCAAGCTCAAGAAAATAAAGAACCTAACAACAGTGATATCATGTCTATAAAGAGACAAATCAATTCATTACAAATTGTGGTGGGTGAATGAATGAAAAGAGGATGCTGAAGAGAAATTGATGAAGAGAAACTTCATACAGTCCCAATCAATCAAGCTAAGGAAAGAGATAAAATTTTCTGCAGACACCGAGCAACAAAGCACAACGTCACCTAGTAGAATCAAAGTGGAGCAAAGGATTAAACTGAGATATATTGATTAGAATAGTTTTATGAGATTACAATAGATCTGAAAATATGCAAGTATAAATTATATATGTGAAAAGATCATACTATTTCAGTTTAACCATTGACTCATAAAGTCTCTTAACCAATCAAGATTTAAAGATCCTTTCTATATTGAGATACATCCAAAGGAGTATCAAAAATTTTGATCATGAAGATAGCATGAGATGCCAGATACCTATTGACAGGCCAAGTGAGTGTTTGATCAATGATGGTAGCATAGAGATGCCCTATATCAAGTGATAGACTAAACTTTTAAATCCTCTAACAAGGTCATGCCTAATAGTGTGTTTGTAACCTTTAACAGGGTTGGCTCTTCACCGAGCTCACTTCAGAAGAGTGAAACCTGTCCTGAGTGTTTTTTTCCTTAATAGGGTTTCCACATTAAAAATCCATGTGCCAATGTGTTTATGAGTCATTAATTTAGTGTTTTGAATTACACAACTTAATTGGATTGATCGGTATACTCTAGATAATTTATTGTCTTTTGCTAAATTAATAGACTCCTATTCGGTAAACATATAGTTGAAGGTTTAACAAAGCATTCCAAGCAATAGTAATTTGATAAAAGTATTTGGAGGCATTCATCTTATAGGACTGAAGATAACTAGAAGCTTAATATTGTGGTACTAAGTTTTTGGGTTGATTAGTGGAATATTATTGAGGTCACTGATTCACTCCCCTCCCCTCTTAGTTATTACTAACAATTGGTATCAAAGCTTATGTGCTTAGAATGGGAGTTTAACAGCTCAAGCAAAAGATCACAATATGTACAGATGAGATGTGTGCAAGTTGAATAAAGACAACTTTGCATCATGGAAAAGCATAATAAGACTCCACCTATCAAGTATTGGAAATGATATTTTTCAATACCTAGATACTAAATATGTGTTTCCTACAAGACCTCACACTATTCAAAAGTTAAGAGTAAAGCATGAGCATAACTGCATGATGATAGAAATTGCATCATCACTCTCTGATGCTGAGTTTGAAGATGTCAAAACCTACACCTTTGCAAAGAAAATGTGGGATAATTTGAAGCTTGTACATGGAGGAGATGCCAATGTACTAAGAGGAAAGGCATAAATCCTAAGAGGGAGGTTTGATGACCTAAGAATGAAAGGAGAAAACATCACTCAGTATATTTGCAGAATCAAAGAGATAGTAAATGCTATCTGAGGAGTTGGAGGTGTACTTGAAGAGGAGATAGTGGTAAGTAAAATCTTAAGAACCTTAATTATTGTATATGCTATTAGAGTTTATGCTATTCAATAAATGAGAGCAGTTGCAAACAATACATTTACTCTAGATAGTCTGATTGGTAGACTAATTTCATTTGAGATGAACAACTTTGACAATAGTGCATTACCATCTATAGAATATGTATTCAAATATTCTCTAAAGATAAGTAACTAAAGTTATAGACATGCTGTTAGAAATGATAGTGACAGTGATAATGAGGATCCAGGACTTGATGAAATTGAAGCACTAATAGAAAGAAGATTGTAGAGAGGCAAAGGTAAATTACCACATGTATGTTTCAACTTTAAAGAGGTTGGACACTTTGATCCAAGATGTCCAAATCGAAGAAAAGATGATAGAGGAAATAATAGATCATATGAGAAGAAGTTTGATAAAGGTGATAATAGAGATTATTGGAGCAACAGACAATCTAACAAGAGAGATACCCAAGACTACAAGGACAAAGGGAAGAAAGCTGGTTACCTAGCTAAGAACAAAGATGATGACACTCACACCAAATCAAAAGAATACATAGAGATGGTATTTGTAGCCATGCAGGATGATTCAGATGAAGATGAAGAAAAGTATGTAGAAATTGCACTCATATCTAAAGTTGGTAAAAATGATGTCTAGATCATAGATAGTGGTTTCACTCACCATATGACTGGTGATAATAAAAAGTTTGAGAATTTTGAATACTATAATGGTGGTTCAGCGAGAATGGGAAATGATACACCTTGTCCAGTTGAAGGTAAAGGAATAATAATGTTGAATAGCCTGATAAAATGTAAAAATGCCTACTGGGTAAAAGGACTGAATTATAATTTGTGAAGTGTTTCATAGCTAAACAATTTAGGTCACAGAGTAGCATTTGAAAACAAGAAGGCAAAGATCTACAATGAACTAGGAAGGGTGATTGGTACCATTGAGTAGACAAAAGGTAACCTTTTCTATCTTGACAACACTAACACCACTTGTTTAATGGCTAGAAACAAAGACATATGGTTGTGGCACAAAAGATTGTGTCATCTGAACTTTGAAAAAATGATAAAGATAAGTAACAAAAGGAATGTCAACGGCTTACTGAGCATGACTAAACCCAAGAATATCATGTGCAAGAATTGTGTAAAAGGTAAGATGAAAAAGTCTAGTTTCAAGAGTAAAACCCATACATCTACTTTAATTCTAGAATTAGTCCATATAGATCTATGTGAACCCATGAGGACAAAGAGCTACTATGGAGATAAGTATTTTATTCTCTTTGTTGATGATTTTTCTAGAATGATGATAGTAATATTCTTAAAAGATAAATCAGAAGCATTTAAGATGTTTAAATAGTATAAAGCATGATAAACTATAATTGATTGAATGTTTGAAGATGTTAAGTTTATGATCACCAAGACACAGAAAGTTAAATGAAAGACATTAAATTAGTTAATGTATTGTATTTTCATTGATGTCAACTGGATATAATATGTATGGTCATGTATATACTGCTAAAGACTTCAAAGAACCAATGAATCAAAGGCTATGCTATCAGTAATGCATAAAATTTAAGTATTCACAAAGTGAGTGTATACACCGATGGAATGCACATTGACAGACAGAGTAAACCAATGAGAGCAAAGTCACAGTGTTACCCTATGATAAAAAGCACATCATTACTGATGAGCAAAGTCATAGTGTTACCCGACGAGAAAAGCACAGTGTAACCTGATGAACGGATTTACAATGTTTCCTGACAGATAGACAAGGATGGAGATCCTAAAGACAACTAAAGTCTCACCAACAGAACAATCAGTTGTCACCAATGACTAACTAAAGTATTGACCGATAGAACAAAGAGTTCAGAAATGACAAAATGCTTAGTTTTCATGAGCTAAATATAGACTTAACTGGTAGTTATCATTATTTTAATTGACAAGATAAATCTGGAGATAAGTAAAATATTTAAAGCTCCTTTGTCCAATTGGAAAGAAGATCTCTATGTGATTAAATATGAGTTTTTCTTTAAATCTAATTGGCGAGAATTATGGATCACATCAAGATCAAGAAAGCCAAGAAACGGTGAAATCATCTCAATATAAGAGACAAGCTTATTCACTATGAATAAGGGGAGTGACAAGAGAATATATGCTGAAGAGATTCTAAAGGAGAAGAAAGTCTTCATTCAGACCTGATCAATCAACCTGAGGAAAGAGCTAAATTCTGCAGAAATTGACGAACAATGATACAACATCACAAAGTAGAATAATCTGGAGCAAAGGTATTGATTTGATAATATTGATCAGAAAGGTAATGTACTCACAATAGATCTAAAAATATGCAATTCAAGTTGTATATGTGAACAGATCAATTTACTGTTTCAATTTAACCATTGAAGAATCAATTCTCTTAACCGAGCAGGACTTAAAAGTCTTTTCTAATTGAGATACATCCCAAGGAGTATCAAAAAATTTGATCATATAAAGTAGCATTGGATATGCCCAATACCTATTAATAGGCCAAGTGAGTGTTTGATCAAGGATGGTAGCATTAGATGCTAGATACTAAGTGAAAAACTATTCATTTAAAACCTCTAACAAGGTCACACCTAACAGTGTGTTTGTAACCTTCAACAGGGTTGGCTCTTCACCGAGCTCACTTCAGAAGAGTGAAAATTTGGGTTACCGATCCCAGTGGATTTTCCCTTAACAAGGTTTCCATGTTAAAAATCCATGTTTTAATGTGTCTGTGAGTCATTACTTTATTGTTTTTCATTTCACATAAGTAAATCTGGATTGATCGGTATACACTATTTATTTACTGTATTTCAGTAAATGAATAGACTGTTGATCGGTAAACATACAGTAGAAGGTTTTACAAAGAAATCTGACAAGTAGTAATTTGATATAACTATTTCAAGGCAATCCTCTTGTATGACTAAATATAAATAGAGGCTTATAAATGTGGTAATAAGTTTTTGGGTTGATTTAAGGATTAATTTTTGAGGCCACTGATTCAGCCCCCCCCTCTCAGTTATTCTAAGAATTGGTATCAAATCTTGTGTCCTTAGAAAGGGAGTTTAAGTTTAACAGCTCAAGCTAAAGATCAGAAGATGAATAGATGAGATGTTCCCAAGTTGAACAAAGAAAAATTTTCTTCATGGCAAAGCAGAATAAGACTCCACTTATCAGGTATTGGAAATGATGTTACTCAATACTTAGATACTGAATATGTGTTTCCCATAGGAGCACTCATAGTTGAACAAATGAGAGAGAAGCATGAGCACAATTGCATGATAATAGAGCTTTCTTCCTCACTCTCCGATGGTGAATTTGAAGATTTCAAAGCATGCACAACTACAAAGTAGGTGTGTGATAAATTGAAGCTTGTACATGGTGGTGATAAAAATGTTCTAAGAGCCAAGGCAGAAAGCCTTAGAGGAAAGTTTGGTGATCTCAAAATGAAAGAAGGTGAAAACATCACATAGTACAACACAAGAATCAAAGAGGTATTCAATGCTATTCGAGGAGTTGGAGGTGTACTAGATGAAGAGACAATGGTAAGTAAAATTCTATGAACCTTACTACCTACTTATGCTATTAGACTATCAACCATACAAGAAATGAGAGCAGTAGAAAATAACAATATTACTCTAGATAGTTTGATTGGAAGATAGATTTCATTTTAGATGAATAAATTTGATAATAGTGTCTTACCAAACATAGAGTCTGCATTCAAATCTTCTTTGAGAATAATTCAATCAAGTCATAAACACACTATGAGAAAAGATAGTGATAGTGAAAGTGAAGAAGGAGAACTTGATGAAATTGAAGCACTTATGGAAAGAAGAATGTAGAGAGGAAAAGGTAAATTACCACTTGTTTTTTTTAATTGCAAACAGATTAGACACTTTTCTGCAAGATGTCCTAACAAGAGAAAATATGACAGAAGTAGTGACAGGTAATTTGAAAAGATGTTTGATAGAGGTGATAACCGAGATTACAAAAGAAATCGATAATCAGAAAGAAGAGATACCCAAGACTACAAGGACAAAGGAAAGAAGGCCAGTTACCTAGCTACATGTAAAGATGAAGATAGTAACACCAAATCTAATGAAGACATTGAGATGGTGTTTGTGGTAGTAAAAGATGATTCAAATGAAGATGAAGAAAGGTATGTAGAAACTGCACTCATATCTAAAGTTAGTAAAAATTATGTCTGGATCATAGATAGTGGCTACACTCACCATATGACTGGTGAAAAACAAAAGTTTGAGACTTTTGAATACTATAATGGTGGTTCAGTAAGAATGGCTAATGACACACCTTGTCCATTTTAAGGTAAAGGAACTATAAAGTTGAATAACTTGATAAAATGTGAAAATGCTTATTGGGTGAAAGGATTGAATTATAATCTATTGAGTGTTTCTCAGCTGAATAATTTAGGTCACAGTGTAGAATATGAGAATAAGAAGGCAAAGAACTTCAATGAATCAGGAAGACTTATTGGTACCAGTGAGCAGACAAAAGGTAACTTATTCTATCTAAATGATACTGACACCACTTTCTTAATGGCTAGAAATGAAGAAATATGGTTGTGGCATAAGAGATTGTGTCATGTCAATTTTTACAACATGATAAAGATAAGAAAAAAGAGAAATGTAGGAGGCTTACCGAGGATGTCAAAGCCAGAAAATATCATGTGCAAAAATTGTCAAAAAGTTAAGATGACAAAGTCTAGTTTCAAAAGAAAAATCCATACATCTGATGCCATTCTAGAATTAGTCCATACTGATCTATGTGGACCCATGAGGACAAAGATTTACTATTTTGATAGATATTTTCTTCTCTTTGTTGATGATTACTCTAGAATGATGATAGTTATCTTTCTAAAAGATAAATAAGAAGCATTCAAGATGTTTAAATGGTACAAAGAAATGGTAGAAAAATAATGTGGTAAGGAATTGAAATGCTTAAGATCAGATAGAGGAGGGGAATTTATTTCAGATGAATTCACTAACTTTTGTAATGAGCATGGAATCAAAAGATAGGTCTCTATAGTGAGAACACTACAAAAAAATGGAATTTCTAAAAGAAGAAACATATCTATTGTTGATTGTGCAAGGACAGTGATGATAGAGAAAGGAATCACCCAAATATTCTAGAGGGAAGCTGTCAATACTGCTATTTACACACTGAATAGAGTACAATTGATGAAAGACACCAAGAAGACACCCTATGAGCTATGGTATGATTACACACCCAATGTAAGTTACTTTAAGATCTTTGGTAGTCAATGTTATATCTTAAAAGATGATAGAAATGGAAAGCTTGACTCCAAAAGTGATGAAGGAATTTTTCTAGGGTATTCCACCAAGAGAAAGTCTTATAAATGTCTCAATAAAGCCTCTAACAAAATTGTTCAATGTGCAAATGTTAAGATAGATGAATTTGAATAGAAGAATGAAAAGTAAAGCACAAAAGAACCAGAAGCCTACAACATGTTTTTTTACAATAAAGAACCTGACACTCTACCTGAACAAAAATGTATAGCTCCCAAGCAACAAAATATTGCACCCGAGCATCAGGCTGCAAATACTAAAAATCAGGATATTGCTCAAGATGAGGTACCAAGCGATGGAGATCAGAATGGACACAATTATGATCAAGATGATAGACAAAGAAATAAACCTATACTTTCCAAGTATGTCGGAAGGAACCATCCAAAGAACTAGATCATAGGAGACAAGAGGGCTTGTATGAGAACCATAAGTAAGTCTCTAAACACAAGATGTCTAATTTGTGATTTTGAGCCAAAATCTGTCAATGTTACACTTGGTAATGAAGAATGGATTAATGTTATGAATGAGGAAATTGAGAAGATAGAGAAAAACAAGACATGGACACTTGTATCAAGACCATATGACAATAATTTCATCGGTACAAAATGGATTTTAAGAAATAAGCTGAATGAGAATGGAGAAGTCACCAGAAACAAATGAACACTAGTATGCAAAGGGTATGCATAAGAAGAAGGGATTGACTATGGAGAAACTTTTTCACTCATTGCTAGGCTAGAAGGAGTGAGAATATTACTTTCTTATGCTACATTTAAAGGATTCAAGGTATACCAAATGGATGTCAAGTCTACATTTCTAAATGGAATGCTTAAGGAAGAGGTATACATTGAGAAACCAGAAGGGTTTGTTGATCCAGACAAGAGGAACATAGTATGTAGACTACACAAATCCTTGTATGGATTGAAACAAGCACCAAGAGCCTGGTATGAAAGACTTCATTCCTATCTCATAAGTATTGGATTTGTAAAAACTAGTGAAAACAATAATCTTTATTTGAAGGAAGATATTGATACTAAAATTTTTATTACTGAAATATTTGTTGATGACATCATATTTGGAGGTGATGATATGCTTTGAAAATAATTTGCAAATGAAATGAGCAAAGAGTTTGAGATGTCTATGTTTCGAGAGATCAAGTTGTTTCTTGGTCTACAGGTCATGCAATAAGATGAAGGAATTTTCATTACACAATCCAAATACATCAAGGAAGTGTTGAAAATATTAAAAATGGAAGATTCCAAGCTTGTTGAAACATAGATGGAAATTGGATGTAAATTGATAAAGGAGGACAAGCCACTTGAAGTGAATCAGACTATGTACAGATCACTGATTGACAAACTCTTGTATGCTGTACATACTAGACCATATATTGCACATGCAGTAGGAATAGTTGCAATATTTTCTACTAATCCCAGGGAATCACATATGACTACTATGAAAAGAATCCTAAGATATCTGAAGAATACCAAGGAATATTTCTTATGGTATAGAAGAGAAGGAAAATTTGAACTTAAGGTCTTTACCGATGCCGATTGGACTGGAAACATTGATGACCGAAAGAGAAAAATTGAAGGAGCATTCTTTATGGGTGACAAACTTGTCAAATGGATCAGCAAGAAATAAGGATGCATCTCTCAGTCCACTGTAGAAGTAGAGTATGTTTCTACTACTGCAAACTACTCAAATATTGCATGGATCAAACAGTTACTAGAAGGTATGCATATGAAAATCATTGAACCAGTAATTATCTATTTTGATAATACCAGTGCAATTAAAATTTCCAAGAATCCAGTCATGCATGCTAAAACAAATAACATTTCTATCAAGTATCATTATTTGAGAGAACAAGTTCAAGAAAAGGAGGTGATACTTGAGTATGTGCAATCAAAGGAACAATTAGCTGATATCTTCACCAAGCCACTGCCCAAGGATGCATTTGAGTACTTGAGAAAGAGACTAGGAGTCAGACCCTTGTCTATTGGTCAGTAAGATGACTAGAAGGCTGCATCATCCTACATAATATCATAATATCATTCATGTTGATGCAAACAAAGAGATGGACTTCAAATATACATCAGTACATAACAAAGTATGTATCTACTATGAGCACCAAAGTTATTGTATTGCTGATGAATTGGGAAATTCAAGGAGTATATTATGGATATAAAGTATTGTTTGGCATTACTGTCAAATATTTGTTTGGCATTGTTGTCAAAGGGAGAGATTATATCCATCACATTATCCAAAGGGAGAGATGTAATCAGAAAGGGAGAGTACATACAAAGGGAGAGATTGTTGACAAGAGAGACAAGAGACATCAAAAGAAAAGAACACTCAAAGGGAGAGAGTTTGATATAAGAATAAAACACATCACATCAGAAGAAGAAAGATTCTACATCTATCTAGTGAAGGTATTGAAGATAGAAAGAGAGCTGCAAAAATCAAATCTAAGCTATGTGAGCTTACCAAGGACCAGATATTTGTATTGGTTATAGTACATAAGATTGGTAGTTTGATGAACTTCAAATATTATATTTCATATTGTAATAGTGATAATATAGTGTGCTAATGTAGTGTGTTGCCATCAATGCCAAAGGGAGAGATTGATGAACTATAACTGATTGAATGTTTGAAGATGGTAAGTTGATGATCACCAAGACATAGAAAGTTAAATGCAAGATATTAAATCAATTAATGTATTGTATTGTCATTGATGTCAACATGATATAATCTATATGGTTATGTACATACTACTAAAGACTTCAAAGAACCAATTAATCAAAGGCTATGCTATCAGTAATGCTTAAAAGTTAAGTATTCACAAAGTGACTATATACACTGACAGAGTGCACACCGACAGACAGAGAAAACCAATGAGAGCAAAGTCATGATGTTACTCAATGAGAAAAAGCACAACATTACTGACGAGAAAAGTCATAGTGTTACTTGATGAGCAAAGCACACTGTAACCCGATGGACATTTTTACAGTGTTTCCCAACGGATAGACAAGGATAGAGATCCTAAAGACAACTGAAGTCTCACCAATGGAACCGTCAGTTTTCAATGATGACTAACTAAAGCATTGACTGAGATAAAAAAGAGTTCATAAATGACAAAATCCTTAGCTGTCAAGAGCGAAATATAGACTTAAGTGGTAGTTATCATTGTTTTAATCAACAAGATAAAGCCGTAGATAAGTAAAAGATTTAAAGCTACTTTGTCCAGTTGGAAAGAAGATCTCTACGAGATTAAATAAGATTTTTTCTTTAAATCTAATTGGTGAGAATTGTAGATCACACCAAGATCAAGAAAGCCAAGAAACTATGAAATCATGTCTATATAAGAGACAAGCTTATTCAATATGAATAAGGGGAGTGACAAGAGAATAGATGCTGAAGAGATTTTGAAGGAGAAGAAAGTCTTCATTCAGACCTAATCAATAAAGCTGAGGAAAGAGATAAATTCTAAAGACATCGACGAACAATGATACATAATCATAGAGAAGAGCAGTGTGGAGAAAAGGTATTGAATTGATAACATTGATCAGAAAGGTAATGCACTTACAATAGATCTAAAAATCTACAATTCAAGTTGTATATGTGAACAGATCAATTTATTGTTTTAATTTAACCATTGAAGCATCAATTCTCTTAACCAAGCAGGAGTTAAAATTCTTTTCTAATTGAGATACATCCCAAGGAGTATCAAAAAGTTTGATCATACAAAGTAGCATTGGATATGCCCGATACCTATTGACAGTCCAAGTGAGTGTTTGATCAAGGATGGTACCATTAGATGCCAGATACTAAGTGAAAAACTATTCAGATAAATCCTATAACAAGGTCACACCTAATAGTGTGTTTGTAATCTTTAACAGGTTTGGATGTCACTGAGCTTACTTCAGAAGAGTGAAAATTTGGGTTACTGGTCCCATTGGTTTTTCCCTTAACAGGGTTTCCACGTTAAAAATCCATGTGTTTATGTGTCTATGAGTCATTACTTTATTGTTTTTCATTTCACATAAGTAAATCTTGATTGATTGGTATACACTAGTTATTTACTGTATTTCGGTAAATGAATAGACTGCTTATCGGTAAACATACAGTAGAAGGTTTTACAAAGCATTCTAACAAGTAGTAATTTGGTATAAGTATTTTAAGGCAATCATCTTGTAGGACTGAATATAAATAGAGGCTTATAAATGTGGTAATAAGTTTTTGGGTTGATTTAAGGATTAATTTTTGAGGCCACTGATTCACCCCCACCTCCTCTTAGTTATTCTAACAAAAGAAATGAATTCACTGACTATTGCAATGAGCATGGAATTAAAAGATAGGTTTCTACACCGAGAACACCACAGCAAAATGGAATTGTTGAAAGGAGAAATAGATCAATTTTTGACTATGCAAGAACATTGATGATTGAGAAAAGAATCACTCAAAATTTCTGGAGGGAAGCTATTAGTAATGTTGTCTACACACTAAATAGAGTACAATTGAAGAAGGACACAAATAAGACACCCTATGAGATTTGGTATGGTTATACACCCAATGTAAGTTACTTCAGAATATTTGGTAGTCAATGTTATATGTTGAAGGATGATAGAAATGGAAAACTTGACTACAAAAGTGATGAAGGTATCTTTCTAGGGTATTCAACCAAAATAAAAGCTTATAAATGTCTTAACAAGTCATCTAACAAAATCATTGAAAGTGCAAATGTGAAAATAGATGAATTTGCAGAGAAGAATGATAAGGAAAGCAAAAAGGAACCAAAGGACTACAACAGGTTTGTTTATATAGAACTTGACACTCTACTCGAGCAACAGTGTCTTGATTTTGAGCATCAAAACATTGCACCCGAGCATTAGGATGTAACTACCAAAAAATAGGAAAATCCTAAAGATGATGTTCTGAACAATGGAGATGAGAATGAAGGTTAAGAAGATGATCAGAATGATGAACACAAAGATGAACCAAAAATTTCCAAGTATGTCAGAAGACATCATCCATAGAATCAAATCATAGGAGAAAAAAAAGCTAGAACAAGAACAAGAAGTAAGTTACTAAACACTAGATGTTTACTTTGTGATTTTGAGCCTAAATCTGTTAACACTGCAGTTGAGAATGAAGAATGGATCAATGCTATGAATAAATAAATAGAAAAAATTGAGAAGAACAATACATGGACACAAGTACCAAGACCAGATGAAAAGAATGTCATTAGTACCAAATGGATATTCAGAAACAAGCTGAATGAGAATGAAGAAGAAATTAGAAAAAAAGAAATATTAGTATGCAAGGGATATGCACAAGAAGAAGGTATTGATTGTGGTGAAACCTTTGCACCTGTTTCTAGACTAGAAGGAGTTAGAATCTTAATTTCCTATTGAGTTTCATAAGCCACCACTTTGGGAATCTTTAGCATATATATTAGAGAGACTATATTTCAAAACTCAAGTCATTTCAAGTCTATTTGATAAGTTTTCATATTCCCCGAAGTCGGTTGCCCAGAATTGTTTATATCTTTGTTCTACCCAGAAATCTGAGTAGCCCAAATTGACTGATTATAAATTTTGACCAGTTGATTTAATTGAAAAAATTAATTTTTCACTGTGTCCTTGGGGTCAAATACTTCATATGTTTTGTTTTTCAGATCATGATGAATCCATTAGAGAAATTTGCCAATCTATTTCCATTTGCATTTTGTTGAGTTTCCTAGAATTGTCAAATACAAATTTCTAAATGCCCTACTTTGAAGGCCTACATATTTGATCATGAAAATGAACCACTTTTCCTATTTGTAGATCACTATGAAATCGATGACATGTTTTTCTAGAACCATTCTATTTGCAATTAATTCTGATTTCCAAAAGTGTCAAATGCAGAATTACTAAGTAGCCTACTTTGAGGTCCTGTAAAGTTGTCTCCAGTCCAAGATTTTGAAGAATTGAGTTTTCCCTTGCATTAAAATCTTGGAAGTGTATTTCTCTGAAGAGTTTTGGACCTTGACCAATCCGTTTGGTCACTTTTCTAAGTTGATTCCAAATCAGATTTTTGCATTTTCACTGTGTTTAAATTCAGAAAAGTTGTAAAGTGTTGACTTTGCATATTAGTACTGGTTGATCAGCTCGTCATTAGAGAAAGTTAATTGAACATATAAATTCCATGTGTGAAGGTGAACCCATATCCCAGGTATGAGACTTGAAGGATCATTCTTAATGGGTTAGCGAATTCAAAATTAAAGACCGTTTGTGCAGTTTACAGTGCAAAAAAGAATCAAATTTATAGAATGGTCATTTTCATAGAATGATAAATTTTTCTCTCAAATTTTTTTTCAAGAACCAATTGTTGTACCATTCTCATTGCATGTCGATGTACTACTATAAACAATGGTGTCTACAAATTTGAAATAAATACAAAATATTTTCAAAACTTCCAACCAACACATTGCAAAAGAATTCAAAGGGAGTTCCTGTGTAGCATTTGAAGAGGGAAAGGAATGATTACAAAGAGGAGGATAAATTATTGCACTACAAATTCAATGGCATCAGAGGGCTGTGTATTGAAACATGGAGTCAAAAACAAGGAAAATGTAAAGAACAAAAGGGATGTTTATGCAGATCTTCTTGGGAGTTTTAAAACTTTAGAAGCTTTTAGCAAATGCAAATAGAGGGGAGATGTTACCCAGCACATGGAGGAAATTTGCATTAAAACATTAAAATCATAACACTGCAAAAGGGGAAAGATTAAATAAAAATTTTGCAAACACGAATTTGGAGGAGACAGAAAAATAGTCCTATTACGGGGGGAATAACTTCCAATTCCACAGTTGGATCAAGCTCAATTTTGGATATGTTGTGGTCAATCTAATTATCTAGATTCTCACTGGAGTGATCTTCCAAATTCTTCTTGGTTCTCAAGATACAGTCGACTATGTGCAGTACTATCTAGAGGATATTTTTTTTTTGAAAATACAAAGAGGCATATATCCCACATTGACTAGGTTTTCATTTTTCTTGGTATTTTTATACTTTGGCACTTGTATAATGAAATAAGAAAGAAGCCTAGAGGCTTATGGAGGGCCCTTTGGTTGGAGGGCTTAGTATGTCAGTGGTACCCCCAGATTTTGGCACAAAATTCAAAATAATTTAAAACTCCAAGGAACTTAATCCCACATTCATCCTGCAGCTGAATTTGGAAATGTTTATAAGGAAGAAGTGAAACATAATGAAATGTGAAAAAGAGATAGAGGCTATCCATGCACAAGTGATTAGCAACTTATTTTCCATGCCTGACCAAAGGTAAGTAAATTTTGTAGAATAGCTGGTGCTGAGGTGGCTATGATGACGTGCTAGGTGGACACGTGGTTACTATTTGTGAAGTCAGGAGATAAAGAGTAGATAACCGCTAGAATCAAGAGACTTGGAGACTAACCACCAGGGTAAATCATCGTGAGGTCCTATGATGTTAGCAGTTAACCACCAGAAATATGGAGACTCAGAGACAGGATAGTCACGAAGTTAGGAGATAAAATGAGATAACCACTAGGGATCAGGAGACAAGGAGACTAATTGTGGTCGCGTGGTCGCTAGATATTAAAGTTAAGTTCTAAACATCATGAGACTTAGAGACAAGGTGGTTGCGAGGTCTCTAGATATAACAAGGGTTAAGGAATTATTAACTAAGAGACCACACTTTGGAGGTAACTGTGGTTAAAGTGTGATCAAGATGTGAGTAAGTTAAAGATTGTCTCCCAGTCTCTAGATTTAACCGTGGTTAGTGAAATATTAGGGAGACTTGCAGACTTCATTGAATAGCATAATCAAGGTTAAAGGTGAGTTACAAACCAGTTAGGAGCAGCCAATCTTAGGGTACCACATGTCAATTTCTGGTGGCTTCTTGGCTTAAAGTGCATAAAATAATGTTTTCAAAGAAGTTTTAAATATTTGCAAAGTTTTAAAGGTTCAAATGTATAGTTTGATACATATATTTTATTTTACAATTATTTGAAAATGTATTCTAGGAGATGTTGCAAACACAAAGGAGATCATATTTTTTCTCAATAAAATTAAATTTGGATAGAATGGAGATCAAATTATAAAGATTAGATTTGCATAAAAAGTTGAGACAAATGCATATGTATTTTATTTGCAAAAATCATATTCATATTTGCTTTCCCAGAGGGTTTTGAAGAAGAATGAAATCAGATTTCAAGGATATTTTCTCAGAATTTGATCAAATTTGGAAAGATTCTAAATGGAAAATGAAGGAATTATGCAAAGGATAAAAATCAGATTTTAAAAAGATACATGGAGTCAGACATTAATGAAATCAATCAGATTTTGAAAACCTTGAAAGGGAAAAGAAAATCAGATTATGAGATCACCGACAGAGCAAAAGCACATTTTGAAAAGGTAAAATGAGTTCATATTTTTATGAATAAAATAAGGATGAGTGTAGATTAGATTTACAAGAGAAGGACACGTGTTTTCCAGACATAGTTTTTAGGGTTTATTCTCTTCTATATATCCCTTTCTTTTTTTATTTTTGAGGGTTCTCGTCCCTGCCTTCTGCTTTGTAGAGGTTTTAGAATATGTTTTTCCTCTCTCTGTGATGAAGGGTGCTCCCCTTAATACCACAAACACATAACATAAACAGAGAAACAACAACAATATGCAAGAACAGAAAATTGGCTTCTTATTATCTCCACAAATGTGGAATTACAAACTTTCAGAA
>MU223038.1:2458812-2469962 GCA_018584345.1 Thuja plicata | reverse complement strand
ACCCGAACAGAAATTTTGAAGAAAATTATTTTTCGCCATTTCAGGTGGCCCAACTTCCGAAGACCATAAGTCATCACCAGTTGACCCGATCGGCTATTATAACCCCATTTCAGAAATGCCACGAAGCACTCTACAGGCATGACTAGTGCAAGCGCCCGTCACCCAAATTTTTGACCTCATCCAGGGCCTCTAAAGCCTTCAAAACTGAGTTCAAAGTTTCTGTACCCTACTGCCAATACCGAAAATTTCCAATATCTTCCAATATACACTTGATCTGGCAATGAAACTTTACTGGCAGACTTATATGACCAAAATGAACCTCCAAGAAAGAAATCAGATCATTCTGAGCACATACNAAAATTACCAAAAATAGTAACTTTCCATAAATAGCAGCTCTGCACAAAATAGCCCTTATTGAATATAAAAACAGAAATATTTTTGGGTGATGCAAGATTGCTCTTACACCCAGGATGCTCCTGCATCACTCTGCCAGAAGTTTTAGAGAAGGCTTCCATTTTGGATATCTTCTATAATACTTATCTCTCTTCTATGCATATACAATGTTCTTTTTCCTTTCTATCTCATAGAATAACATTATTGTAAAAGGAAATTTGCTTGTTTATGAATAAATCTCAGAACTGTTGTTCTAATATCAAGTTCTCTCCATTTATGTTTCAGAATCATGTAAATTAGGACATCCATGGCGTGTTAGTTTTTTCTGTTGTTAATCATTTAAGGAATGCTTGCAATAGAGTTATTCAAGGGATAACTATGATTTAGGAGTTGTTTTCAGATTTGTATGAGTTGGGATATCAAGGGTATTGCCAATCTTGTCTTTCTAGTGGATGTTGGTTATGTACTGTCTATTCTAGGGGGTCTTTCAAGGAGAGGGTTAAATTCTTTGAGTAGAAAAGTTGAATATCTGAACACACAAGTGGATAAATAAGTAGAACTTGATTGTTGAGGTATGTTTTATGTAAGGCATATGAACATATCAAACTATGTTGTTTCCTTTTGTTCATGATCATCTTTGCAATGTCAGGGTTGACTCTGTTGCCAATAGGATAAGGCACTGGTATATGCAAGATCGGGGAAGTTACAGAGATCCATAAATTCAAAATATGAACTAAAAACCATTTCCATTTCATGTTACTAGGAGTTAATTTTTCTCTGGTTTTCAGACTTACTTTATGAAAGTTGAATATTGAATAAGAGTTTATGAAATATCGAGGTATTAGTTACCTAAGAGTCTAAAAACCATTCCACAGTTTTATATCTGCAAGTTTGTAGTTGTCAAAAAGGAGTAATGTATGTGCAGATAAGGCAATACCCACCTGAGTGATGTGGAGCTTGAAGAAGAAGGAGGATATTTTCCAATCCTCATCAATTATCCTTTCTCGTGCATAAAAAGGAGTTTTCATTCAAGTATATAAGTATACTGTCATTTTCAGGTTGCGCTGCAAGAAAAAACGCTAACAATTTGGTGACTCTACTAGGGAGTAATAAGATAGAAAGTTTAATACTTTGCTAAATCATCCTAGAGTCTGGTCATAGAGTCATTTTTTTCAAAAGATAATATATTCCTCAAATTTTTGAAAAAAGAATCAAGCCTATTATGTTTGTCATTGCAAAGTTTCTAAAAGTCCAAGTTTTTTAAGAAATAATTATACTATCTCATATGTGGTGATTGGCAACTCTGAGCTCTCTGATTTGCACCAATGTGCATATTTAAAGAAAGGTTACAAAGAAGGTGAACTTGCAATGAAGAGGCAACATATTTTTTGAGCTCTTATGACTGAGAACACAATTAAGAAGAATCAATAAGAGGCTCTATGTTGGAGATGTATAAGTTGCTAATTGGAGGAAGGTCAGAGTGGGGTGAAGAGATCTTAGCTGAATTCAAATCTTTTCCTCTGCAAAGGGGTGGTGGATCTACAAAGTCTTGAAGGTGATTTGGAGGAGACTTCAAATCAAAAAGTTTGCAGCAACTTCATTATTCTCTAGGTATTTTTATTTTCATTGGATAAAGTCTTTTGTTCCATGAAAAATTAGTTATGCATATGTTTCCCTAATAAGTGGTCAACACTAAGTTAAGAGGGAAGAGAGAGGTAGTTTGTAGTTATCCTGCCTATAAAAATTTCACACCTATATTGGGTTAGGTTGTGTAATGCTATAAACTTTGAAGGTATCCCTGGATACCCAAATCCTATTCCATCAGTAGTAAGGGATTGTTTTCCAAAATTTACTGGTCTGGGTGAGCAATCAACTAAAGAGCATATAAGAAAATTTGATGATTTGATAGATGATCATGACATCACACATGAGGATGTACTAATGAACCTATTTGCAATATCCCTAGTAGATGGTGCTAGGGACTGGTTTAAGGAATTACCTCATGGTTCAATAAGATCTATGGCTGCATTTGAAGATTGATTTGTTGAGAAATATGGTGAAAGAGATGAAAATTATCATCAAGACATGTCTTAATCTGAAGACCCTTTATCAGAACTTGAACTTATTCATGTAGAGACAAAAGTATCAAGACAAAAACTTTAAGAAAAGGTTGTTTTGACATTACAAGAAAGTATGAGAAGAGAAGAGAGTGAATCTCAATCTGAATTTTACATAAGATTTTCTTCTTGGATTAAAGAGTATAGTATATCTTTCTATCCTAAAGAGTTTGTATGGGTTGATTTGTTTGTTAAGCTTTGCTTCCCTAATTCAGTTAGTTTGCCAATTTCTCAGAGGGTTGAATATATTCAGCATATTTTGAAGTGGATGGAACATGTTCAAAATATTTCATATAAAGTTGTACCTAAATATGAATCTAATGATGATGAATCTGAAAATGTTGAAGATACTGAATATCAAACTAGTTATGTTGATGAGATTGAATTTAATGATATTGAATCCAACTATTATCAAGATAATGTTGAGTCTATTTATGCTGAAAGTATTGATTATGATGCTGACAATGAATTCTGTGAGAAGCAAGATGATAAAGATGAACGTATAGTTGGAAATGTTCTTTTTGAATTTAAAGACTATTCTTTTTCTCAACATAACAATGCTGATTTCTTGTTTCAGTTTGGGGATGTTTTGTGTGGACAACAAGATGATTATTATAATGCGGATGTAAGTGTCTGCGGTGATTTCTTTACACAAGATGATATGGTCCAAGAGGTCTTAATCCATGTTTTCAATGAAGAAGAAATATGCGACATCAAGCAAGACACCAAAGAAAGTGAACAAGAATCCTAGTTCCTTTTAACCAGTAAGAAAACCTCTGAACTTTTGGTTGTTTATTTCTAGAGGTGTGTATCAGAAGATGACTCTCTTTCTTCATGCCCTATAAATATAGTTTTGATATTGATAAGATTATAGAGGATATGAAGGATGATTTTGAAAATGATTGTGAGAATTTTGATTATGAAAGTGTATCATAAATGAGTGTAAATGATGATAGTTGTTCACTTCATAGTGAACAAATTTCAGAATTACTGTCTTTTGAATACCTCAGATTTTTAGGGAAAGATAGACTTGAATCTCAACACTTCACACATATTGAGTTTGATAAGGAATATGTATCAGATATTCAGAGTGTTGATACTTGTATTTATGATTTTCCTTATATTCCTATGTCACTAGAGCACAATCAAGTTGAGTATGATATGTCAGATAATGAAAGCCTCACTATTATTTCATATTCAAGGAAAAAAGAGACTCTAGATATCATTTTGAGCACTGATCAGGATATTTTTTTAGATTTGAAATCTTTTTTCAGATTCTAAAATTTTCAATGAACTACTATTAAGGGATAGTCCTTCAGTTACTCAATATTCACATGTTTATGATGAATGTTCTAATGTTTTCCCACCCACCTGCCAGCAAGTTTTAGATTTGAATGATGCTGATAATTTGCAGGAAGATATTTATGAAGATTTTGATATGAATATGGAAGTCAATGACAAGATACATGATGGTAATCCTTTTGAGAAAAGGAGTATGGATTATGATATGGGATTACCATTGTTTGATCATGAAGATGTTGAATCTTGTTCTTTTAATGTTCTTGTTTTATCTTCTCCTGAAGAAAGTTAGTACTATTTCCATAAAATCTATGATGTCTATGATGATATTATCTTTGATAGTAAACTGATTGTTGTTCCTTATACTTTGAAGAATGAGCCAGATCATATCCTAAGTAGTGAATGTTTTCAGTATTTGTACAAAGTTCATCATGCTGATTTTTTCTTTAATGTGAGAACTACTGATGTGGATGGATATAATAATGCTAACCCAAGAAACCTGGCAGATGTTAAGTGTTTTATTTTTCAGCCAGGAGGTGATATTTAGAGATGTGGTATTGAGCTAAACATTGCTGATTATTGCATTGATTCTCAGTTTTTGCTACCTAATGAATACATCATGCATATGCCACATGCTTTGCAAACTTGGTATCATTTCAATTTTAACTCTCAAGTGGATTATACTGAATTTTTTTCTTGAGTTAATGGAGAATGGTATTAAGATTGATCAGATGCATGGTGATGGTAATTTCAGTTTGCCTCCGATTTGTGGAGATGAAAATCAAATTTACGACAGAGGTAAGAATTGATTTCAAGTTGTTGGGCTTCGGGCCTCTTGTAGATAATGAACATATTGTATATTTTATTTCCCTTTTAGTTGTGTGTTTTATTTCAGTAAGAGTTTTGAGAGATATAGGTGGACAAAGAAAAGAAGAAAGAGAGTATGAAAGCCTGATTTGATTTTTGGAGTGGTCTGCTTCTACCATGAGATTCTAAAGTTCTCTACATGCCCGCATGGGGTACATGTCCACAATCAGAGCCACTATTGGTACTCTCAAAGTTTCCACAAATTTGGGGTGACCATTTTGAAATTTTCTATAAGGCAAGGTGAGTACCCTTGAAAATTTTTGTGAGAAGGCTTAGTTTGAATGCTTGTAGAAGGAACCCTGATGATATTCATGATATACCACTTGGGAAGAGGGTTCATTACCTTTAATTTGACATATGCAGTGGTTTCTAGCTCCTAAATTCTAAATCAGACATGTCTAGGAAGTACCCAGTTGAAGGTGGTTACATAAATCTGCATATTTTGCTAAGTGTCGTTTTGTTGTACCAGACCTAGTTTGCTTCTGAATAACTTTTTCCATGTTGAATTTCATAAGCTTCCACTTTGGGAATGTTTAGCATATATATCAGAGAGACTATGTTTCAAAACTCAAGTCATTTAAGTCTATTTGATAAGTTTCCATATTCCCCAAACTCGGTTGCCTAGAATTGTTTGTATCTTTGTTCTGTCCAGAAATCTGAGTAGCCCTGTTTGACTAATTATAACTTTTGACCAGTTGATTCAATTTAAAATTTCCTTTTGCAATGTTTTCTTGGGGTCAAAAACTTCATATTTTTTGGTTTTCAGATCATGATGAATCCATTAGAGCAGTTTACCAATTTGTTTCCCTTTGCATTTTGTTGTGTTTCCTAGAATTGTCAAATACAGATTTATGAATGCCCTACTTTGAAGGCTTGCATCTTTGATCAGATGGATAGGCATGATACTATGGTGTGTTCTTGGGTGTTTTAAGAATGAAAATGAACCTTTTTTCTAATTTTTAGATCCATGTGAAATCGATGACAAGTTTTTCTAGAACCATTCTATTTGCAATTAATTCTGATTTCCAAAAGTGTCAAATGCATAATTACTAAGTAGCCTACTTTGAGGTCCTGCAAAGTTGTGTTCCAATCCAAGATTTTGAAGAATTTAGTTTTCCCTTGCATTAAAAACTTGGAAGTGTATTTCCCTGAAGATTTTTGGACCTTGACCAATCTGTATGGTCACTTTTCTAAGTTGATTCCAAATCAGATTTTTGTATTTTCACTGTGTTTAAATTCAGAAAAGTTGTAAAGTGCTGACTTTGTAGATTAGTACTGGTTGATCAGTTCATCATTAGAAAAAGTTACTTGAACATCTACATTCCATGAGTGAAGGTGAACCCATATCCTAGGTATGAGACTTGAAGGATCATTCTTAATGGGTTTGCGAATTCAAAATTAAAGACAGTTTGTGCAGTTTGTAGTGTAAAACAGAATCAAATTTACAGAATGGTCATTTTCATAGAATGATAACTTTTTGTCTCAAAATTGTTTTCAAGAACCAATTGTGACACCATTCTCATTTCATGTGGATGTACTACTGTGAATAATGGTTTCTACGCATTTGAAATAAATACAAAATATTTTCAAAACTTCCAACCAGCACATTGCAAAAGAATTCAAAGGGAGTTCTTGTGTAGCATTTGAAGAGGGAAAGGAATGATTACAAAGAGGATGCTACATTATTGCACTCCAAATTCAATGGAATTAGAGGGCTATGTATTGAAACGTGGAGTCAGAAACAAGGCAAATGTAAAGAACAAAAGGGATGTCTATGCAAATCTTCTTGGGAGTTTTAAAACTTTAGAAGCTTTAAGCAAATGCAAATAGAGGGGAGATGTTACCCAGCACATGGAGGACATTTGCAACATTTAAAACATTAAAATTAGAACACTACAAAAGGGGAAAGATTAAATAAAATTTTTGCAAACACAAATTTGCAGGAGACAGAAAAATAGTCCTATTGTGGGGGGCATAACTTCCAATTCTACCGTTGGATCGAGCTAAATTTTGGATATGTTGTCGTAAATATAGTTCTCTAGATTCTCATTGGAGTGATCTTCCAAATTATTCTTGGTTCACAAGATATAGTCGAATGTGTGCGGCACTATCTAGAGGATAAAATCTTTTTTTGAAAATACAAAGAGGCATATATCGCACATTGACTGGGTTTTCATTTTTCTTGGTATTTTTATACTTTGGCACTTGTATAATGAAATAAGAAAGAAGCCCAGAGGCTTTTGGTGGGCCCCTTTACTGGAGGGCTTAGTGCGCCGATGGTACCCCCAAATTTTGGCACCCAAATTTCAAAATAATTTAAAACTCCAAGGAACTTAATCCCACATTCATTCTGCAGCTACATTTTGAAATGTTTATAAGGAAGAAGTGAAACATAATGAAATGTGAAGAAGAGCTGGAGGCTATCCACATGCAGGTGAATTGTGCCTCAATTTCCATGCCCGACCAAAGGTAAGTAAATTTTGTAGAACAACTAGTGTGTCGGTGGTGATGATGACATGGCAGGTGGACACATGGTGACTAGTCATGAAGTCAAGAGATAAAGAGCAGATAACCGCTAGAATCAAGAGACTTGGAGACTAAACACTAGGTTAACCAGTCACGATGTTGTGTGATGTTAGCAGTTAACCACAAGAAATATGGAGACTCAGAGATAGGCTAGTCACAAAGTCAAGAAATAAAATGAGATAACCGCCAGGGATCAGGAGACAAGGAGACTAACTGCAGTCGCGTGGTTGCCAGATATTAAAGTTAAGTTCTAAACATCATGAAACTTAGAGACAAGGTGGTCGTGAAGTCTCTAGATATAACCAGGGTTAAGCAATTCTTTTGGAGACTAAGAGACCATACTATGGAGTTAACTATGGTTAAAGTGCGATCAAGATGTGATTTAAGTTAAAGATTGTCTCCCAGTCTGTAGATTTAACCATGGTTAGTGAAATCTCAGGGAGACTTGGAGACTTTATTGAACATGATAACCATGGTTAAAGGTGAGTTACAAACTTGTTAATAGAATTTAATCTAAGGGTGCCACATGTCAATTTCTGGTAGCTTCGGTGCTTAAAGTGCAGAATAATGTTTTCAAAGAATTTTTAAATATTTGCAAAGTTTTAAATGTTCAAATGTATAGTTTGATACATATATTTTTATTTTGCAATTATTTGAAAATGTATTCTAGGAGATGTTGCAAACACAGAGGAGATCAGATTTTTGCCCAATAAAATTAAATTTGGACAGAATGAAGATCAGATTATAAAGATTAGATTTGCATAAAAAGTTGAGACAAATGCATATGTATTTTATTTGCAAAAATAATATTCATATTTGCTTTCCCAGAGGTTTTTGAAGAAGAATGAAATCAAATTTCAAGGATATTTTCTCAGAATATGATCACATTTGGAAAGCTTCTTAGTGGAAAAATGAAGGAATTATGTAGAGGATAAAAATTAGATTTTAAAAGGATAGATGGAGTCAAACATTAATGAAATCAACTATTTTTTGAAGACTTTGAAAGGACAAAGAAAATCAGATTATGAGATCACCAACAGAGCAAAAGCACATTTTGAAAAGGTAAAATGAGTTCATATTTTTATGGAGAAAAGAAGGATGAGTGAAAAATAGATTTACAAGAGAAGGACAGGTGTTTTCTAGACATATTTTTTAGGGTTTCTTCTCTTCTATATATCCTTTTCTTTTCTTAGTTTGAGGGTTCCTATCCCTACCTCCTGCTTTGCAAAGGTTTTAGACTATGTTCTGCCTCTCTCTTCCAGAATTTTCTGAGAAGGCTTCCATTTAGGACATCTTTTGTAATACTTATCTCTCTTCTATGCATATACAGTGTTATTTTTCCTTTCTATCTCAGAGAATAACATTATTGTAAAAGGCAATTATTTTCTTGTTTATGAATCAATCTCAGCACTGTTGTTGTAATACCCACCCATATTTTGCTTTCAGTTATGATGTGGTACTCTTTTAGGCATTGGTTTCAGTTGATTGGCCAAATTCTTTTAGGCTAATTTCATGAGAGCTATTATTCTTTCAGTTCATGGTGATTATTGTTTATGATGTTATGGATATTATCATGAGGTGATGATTTATGTTTTGATTATATTGTACTTACCCCATACTTCCTTGTGTATGGTTATCATGTTTATGTATTTGTTTCCATGTTATTGTGCTAGAGGACAGAGATGTAGTTACTTGCCTTGGCGAGATCCACATGTTTGACTGATCCCTATCATTGGTTGTGATATTATATTATGTATGTACATGCATGTTCTTTTGATGACAGGATTGCAGGTATAGGACATCGTCTTCCCTAAATTGGCAGGAGTGAGCGTGCCCATAAATATTCATCTCAATGGTAAAGAGGGGAGGTAACATATAGATCCAAAACCCTAACCTAAGCCTAATCATCCTAATGTTGGATGAGTTTCAGTATGACTACCCTATCTGGACTTGTCTAGGCTGACAGAATTTGAATGCCCTCTCTCTCCTAAGTATGTATGTGTTTTGCATGTGTTTGCTTTCAGGTGATTTTTGGATTATTGAGTGATTTTCCATATTCTATGATTTAATAGATTATAGTTGAATTAATTATTTAATTATATCTTAAATTTATTTGAAATAATTAATTAAATTGAAATATTTGAATATTTTGATTTAATTAAGTATTTAATTGAAAACTATAGTAAATGTGCTTATATGATTAATTAAATAATTAAATATTTGGTTGCATGTATTATTGTGACATAAATATTTAATCTATATAATTTAATATTTTATTAATTACATGTGCATGAATGTGTTGAAAAAGTATTTTGATTTTAAATATCTCAAACTTGATATTAGAAGTCAAAGTTGAGTTGTGGCAATAAAGAATATTTTATTTATTTAATTTGGATTTACTTTCAATTTTAAGTGGAGTTATTTTAGGGATTGAATGGGGAGTTGTCATGGGGGTTTGCACAATTAGGGGAAGTTGATTCTCTTTAGGAGAATTCTCCTCTCATTTACCTCATAACAGGTTTTGTGCAATTTGGAGAGCTTTTGGTGATTTGGGGATTTTTGAAGGATTGTGGATTGTTGTGGTTTCTTGTTGCTTTGAAGATTTCATGTTTTTCTTGCTTGTGTGTGTGCTCAGATCTTCATAGTTTCCAGATCTATGGTCAAATTGTGCTTAAAGGGTTTCAGATTTCCTCCCATCTTTTAAGACACATTCCTCTATTTCTAGCATTGGAATCAAGGTAGGTTTCATTTGCCATGTGTGGTTTCAATTTTGTAGATCTGAGGTTTTCAATATTGATTAAGTGCATGTTCGTTATTTTGGCTTTTAAATGGTTTATTTTTGTTTATACATTTTTAGGTGTTTATAAAAACCCTAGATCTAAATTTCTTTCATTTTATATATTCTAAGAATCGTAGTGTTATGCTGTCAAAATTTTGGGAAGAAATTCCTTCTAGATCTCTTAGGAAACGAAAAAAAAATCCCTGCTATAGTTTAAACTATAGAGGAAAATTAAATTTATGGTTGTTATTGTTTCTATATTTTCAGGTGTATATTAGAACCCTAGATCTAGCATTTTTATGTTTTCAAATTTCTTAGCATAGTACCGTTATGCTGTCAAAATTTTGTGAATAGATCTCTTATAAATCTCTTAGAAATTGAAAAATTAAATTCTGCCTACAGTCCTAACTATAGGGAAAAAATAAATATTTTTCCTTCTTTAAGAATCTCTTGAAAAATTAAATCTTTTCAAAAATGTGTACTCACTGGAAAAGTATATTCTGGTGAGTAAAATCACCCAGAGGTTAAAAAAAAAAACCTTTTTTTTGACTATTTCCGTTTTCAGATTTATTAAAAAAGAAAAAAAATTAGCTTTATTAAAAAACCGTAGTTCAAATTTAATTTGAACAGTTAAAAATATATATAAATATTAAAGGAAGGGGTGGTGGGAACCCATCCCCACCAACCCCCCCTTACCTTCCTTTCATTGCGCACATTTCAAGCGCATGTGGAAGGGTGACGTGGTCCCGCCCACAGTCCTTTAAAAGGACTGCGTAGCGGGCGTGGGGGAGAGGGAACCCGCGTGCCCCCCCCCTACCCACCCACCCACCCAATATAACTTTCCTTTTAAGTTTGTGATTAAAACAAAGTTTTCTTGTTTTATTTCATTTAAAAATAATTAGATTTAAATTAGTTTAATTTTATTTTATTATTAATTAAATTAACTTTTTTTCTTATTTATAGTTTTTAATTTAATATATTAATGGTTAATTATGTTTTAATGTATTAAATATTAATTTAAATTAATAGGTATTATTAATTTTAAATCAGGCCAATATAGTGTTAAAGAGGGATATAACTCTATTATTAATTCTCAGAGATGGGAAGAAATTAATATCCCCTTACACCTCTGCTGGGACAAAGCCTGTTTACCTAAGGCAGGGTTTTTC
>MU223038.1:2443090-2455051 GCA_018584345.1 Thuja plicata | reverse complement strand
AAGGTCCCGGGCAAGACTGGAGGTTTTCTTCCCCGTTCTTTCCTACCAGTGCTCGTTTGAACGGAGGACATGTAAATTTGAATTTTTAAATATAATCAAGGCTTCGGCCGTTCATTGATCAAAAAAATATATATATATATATATATATATATATTGATTATTAGTATAACTAATTTTATTAATATGTTTTATTAATTACTTTAGTTAAAATGTATTTGTTTAATTTAAGTTAATCAAGTTGATTTAATTATGTAATTATGAGGTAACTCGAGACTTTGGGATTGGATAAATTAATTTGATATAATTAAATGAATATTTTTATTAGATTATTTAATTACTAGAGGTAGTTTTTAAATGGATTTAATGCAATTAATCTTAATTATTTTAGATTAAGATATTAATTAAATCGAGGTTATGTTTGAGTTATCTATAAATGTTTAAATGGTTATAGTTCATTTTTCAGTCCTTTAGGACGTTTTTGTTTCTATGCATTCATATAGATCTCTTGTGCTTAAATGTGTTACTTTTGGGGGCATTAGATGACCTAGGATATATACAGAGGCCGGGGGAAATGTTTATCATTTATGTTACCTTATGGCGTGTGTGTTCATGTTATTACCCTAAACTGACCATGTTGATCCTTTCGATTTGTTATTTGTTTGTGTACCTATGTGACCATTCCTAATTGTGTGGGATACTAGATTTGGGATACACTAGGGTTGTGACCTATGCTTGATCTGTTAGGATCTGTGAGCCCAGGGTAGGTTACCTAGAGGTGTAGAGTGCTAGTATAGGCTAAGGTGGTGATGAGAAGATGTAAGTTGTCTTGTGGGGTACCTGACATAGTTAGTGGCCTTGTCAGTATGAGAGGTCATTAGCTCCATGTATGGTCACTTAGGTGCCAGAATCTATTAGGATTGTCAGGACTTAACTTAAGGGTTAGACGTACATGATGACACCTTCCTTTACATAGTCTAGATTTCCTACATTGTCAATTGCCTCTGGATAAGTGAGTCTTACCTATCATGATGATTTGTACACCGGATTAGAGAGCTATCAAGATCCCTTGCTTAGTGGTTATGCCTTGTTGGTTTTGGATATCTTATTGGGGTATGTTGTTATCTCCTCAGCACAGTGGGGTGGACATTTATGGTTCCACACGGACGGGTGGTAGTGATTCTTTACCCATTGAGATTCAACGTCCTTGTACCAGGTGCTTGATGGTTCTTTACATATGAGCTCCTTATGTTACTTCATCATTTATTATATGTAATTTCATTATTGTAAATCTTGTATTAGAGTATCACATGTGATACCTAATCTAGAAATTATAATTAAGTAGTTTAGAGTGATTACCACACACCCTGCGACATGTGCAGTGGATGTGAGTTTATGGTGGTTTCATGGTTATCCATGAGTATTGTAATTATGGTTATGTAAGGGGTATTTGTTATATCTATTCAAATGGAATCTTTTGTGATATTGTTAGTTGTGTATTTTTTTAAGTAATCCAACATCATGGAACCCTTGAGTCGTGTAATCTATGTGAGTGTAAGACATGTGTATAAATGGTGATTTATTCTGCATTAATGTGTGTCTCTTTATGTTAACTTAAAATAAAAATAAAAAATTATTGAGCACACATAGTATCATGTTCTAGGTTAATTTCTCTTGGGTTTCCTGGTGGGGCATTACATTATGTATCAGAGATCTAGATTCCACACTGGGAACTCTGGGAATTGTATGCCCATTAGGTTGTGTCTAGCTTGAACTTGAAACTAAAACATAGACATACAACTCATTTGTTTCTAAATTATTGCTTCATGTTTTTTTTCATTCTTTAGTTTATGTTTAAAGCTATGTGGTGAGATTTGTATGTATCTCTATTTGTTTCAGGAATTATGCCTAAGACACGAGTAGCTAGAGGTCATTGTAGAGGTAGGTTTGGTGCCCATGGGGGAGGTTGGTAGGCTAGCTCCTCCATGAGGGTCAGACAGGAGAGTGGTCAGCATCAGGACAGGGGTGAACAGAGGAGAGAGGATCAGGATGAGTCTGGGGGTTTGAATACTAGGAAGATCCTTTATGGTATCCTAGATCACATTCCTGAGAGAGCCAGAGTAGTGCAGGAGGCATCTCATCACTCCCAGCAGGAGGAGAGACAAAGGGAGAGATCCAGGAGCCCTCATATGAGGATAGTTACAGTGGATCCTGCGGTGGTTGCAGCAAACCACATGAGAGACCTGACAAGAGGAAAGGCTATTCCTTTCAATGGATAGGAATCTGGTTTAGAGATAGAGGCTTGGTTGATAGCTTTGGATAGATTATTTATGATGCATCCCTTTAGTACTAATACTAAACTGAGATACATCGTGATGCAGTTGACACATTTTGGGGCTATCTAGTGGAAGATTTAGGAATAGAAGCTTGGACTCCGTATGGACACTATTACTTGGGAACTCTTTCTCGAGAACTTTAGAGAGAGATTCCTATCTGATCAGTCGAGGCACTAGAGGGATAACGAGTTTCATAATCTTAGAAAGTTGACTTTGATAGTAGAGTAGTATGAGTGTCATTTTTACGAGCTCAAGCAGTACACTGTTTATAGCTAGGACTCTGCATTAATCATACATCACTTTGTGCGAGTGCTTAGTGCCCACATCATAGGGGACATAAAGCTCTTTGAGCCTATGGACCTGCGAGCTATGGTGATTAAAGCCTCTCTAGCAAAGGGTAATTTGGCAGTAGGCCATGGGAGTCAATAGGGTGGTCAAGCTAGTGGAGCTTCTACAGAAGGCTATAGAGGTAACCAGTCATAGGGCACTGGGAACTTCAAGAAGCCATCCAGTTATTATGGAGTTAATCAAAACCAGAGCCAGAACCACCAGCAGCAGCAAAAGAAGGTTGGACCTCCTACCCAGAGTGGTAGAAGTGTCAGGAGTGGACATCGCCATAGGCGTAATCAGTCAAACCATCTAGCTCAGAGCCCACATCCTAGTGTGAGTAGAGGGAGTGTCCAGCAGTCTAGTGCACCCTATAATGGGAGAGGAAATTTTAGAGCCACAAGATGTTTCACCTATGGTGAGTTTGGCCACATTGTGGTGAATTTTCCACAGAGAGAACCACAGTTTTCTACATAGAGGCCAGCAGCCTCAGAGCCTACCATAGGAGGGGGTTCACATAGATTGTTTTCCACTCTACATCAGAGGCATGAAGAGAATCAGGGCACAATCATTGAGACTTCAGGTACTATTCAGGGTACTTCCATTTCTATATTATTTGATTCAGGAGCAATCAACTCATTTATTTCACCTTTCATTGTTGAGCTTTGTGGGCTAGTGACTGCAAAGCAAGCATTAGGTTGGCAAGTGGAACTAGCCTCAGGGGCTAGGGTAGTTACAAATTCTTTGGTTCATGATTGTGAACTGAACCTAGGGAAGTTCATTACCTCAGTGGACCTTCGTGTGAATCCTTTGGTTTCATATCGGGTTGTCTTGGGAATGGACTGGTTGGGATCTCATAGAGCTAATATAGATTGCAGATAGAAGACCATCCTTTGCAGGGATGATGATGGAAAGGAGTGTCACATTGTGGGGATTCCTTGACCCATATGCCTTCACATGATATCCGTTGTGCAACTAAAGTGATGTATGTGAAAGGGTTGTCAGATGTATGCAGTATCTATGTATGAGATAGACGGTATGGAGAGTGAAGTCAAAGCACTAGATCATCCTATATTACAAGAGTTCATTGATGTATTCCCTAGTGAGATCCCAGTTATGCCACTAAAGCGTGACATAGATTTTGGTATAGAGCTTGTGCCTGGAGCAGAGCCTATATCTAGAGCACCATATCGTATAGCTACTCATGAGTTGAGTGAGCTGAAGCAGTAGTTAGAGGAGCTATTGGCAAAGGGGAGCATCTTCCCTAGTGTTTCTCCTTGAGGTGCACTTGTTCTCTTCATTAAGAAGAAGGATGGATCATTATGCTTGTGTATCGATTATAGACAGTTGAACAAGGTAATGGTCAAAAATAGGTACCCATTGCCACACATTGATGACTTATTTGATCAGATCAAGTGAGTCAAGGTGTTCTCTAAAATTGATCTTAAGTCAGGGTACCACCAATTATAGATTGAGGATTTTGATAGCCACAAGACAACATTCAGTACACACTATGGACATTATGAGTTCACAGTGGTTCCTTTTGGGTTGACAAATGCTCCATCGGTATGCATGTGTTTGATGAATGGAGTATTTCGAGAGTACCTTGATCAATTTGTGTAGTCTTCCTTGATGATATACTAATTTATTCTAGATCCATGGAGGAGAATGAGGAGCATCTTCGACAAGCTTTGGAGTGCCTTAGGAACAATCAGCTTTATGCCAATCTGGCTAAGTGTGATTTCTTCTAGACTGAGGTTCAATATCTTGGTCATGTTATCTCTGGAGAAGGTATCTCAGTGGATCCTTTGAAGATTCAGGCTATTATGGAGTGGCCAGCACCCACAAATGTGTCTAAGGTGCATAGCTTCATGGGTCTTGTGGGATACTACTGCAGGTTCATGAAGAAATTCTCTAGGGTGGTACATCCTATTACTTCTCTTTAGTGGAAAGGGAAGAAGTTTGTATGGACAAAGAAGTGTGAGGAGGATTTTTAGAGTCTCAAGGTGTGTTTGACCAGTGCACCTATCCTAGCCATGCTTGATCCAATGGGAGACTTTTAGTATGTGCTAATGCATCATTAGAGGGAATTGGAGTAGTTCTCATGCAGGATGGGTGAGTGATTGCCTATGAGTCTCAAAATCTCAAGGGTCATGAGCTTAACTACACTACTCACAATCTAGAGTTAGCTACAGTTGTCCATGCATTGTTACAATGGAGACACTTTCTTTTGGGAAACCGGTTTGAGCTACATAGTGATCACCATAGCCTTCACTATATCTTTACCCAGCCTAATCTGAAAGCTAGACAGAGGTGGATGTAGTTCCTTTGCGAATATGACTTTGAGATAAAGTATATTTAGGGAAAGGAAAATATGGTTTCAGATGAATTGAGTGGTAAGTGACAGGATATTCTAGCATTGACTCTTAGTGTGGACTTGAGGAGTGGGATACTCCAGTCACTTCCTAGGGATACCTTGTATCAGGAGGTGAAGGCAGAGATAGAGTTAGTGAGACCATTAGAGGGTAGATTCTCTACATATGTTTAGGAGTCAGATGATTTATTGCTTCATATGAGCTGGATCTATGTACCACCTTTGGATGATTTTCATACATTAGTGTTATCTGAGGCTCATCGTGCACCCTATTCGGCACATCCAAGTGTCAAGAAGATGCACGCAGATCTTTGTCATCTCTATCATTGGGCTGGTTTGAAGAGGGATATTGTAAACTTTGTGGATAGGTATTTAGAGTGTCAGAGGGTTAAGGCGGATCATCAGCATCCAGCAGGGCTTCTTCAGCCTAATCTCATTCCATCTTTGAAGTGGGACATTATATCTATGGATTTCATAGTTGGACTGCCTATGACTCCTTGAAAACATGATGTTATCATGGTGACCATTGATCGGTTAACCAAGGTGGCTCATTTCTCACCTATGAGATCATCATATATAGCTGCTTCTATAGCTTGAGTCTTCATGCAGGACATTGTGAGACTTCATGGCATTCCTCTCTGTATTATATCAGATCAAGATCCTATTTTTACCTCAGCCTTTTGGACATCTTTACCACACGATGTAGGTGGTTAGCTGAATTTTAGTTTAGCGTATCATCCTAAGACTGATGGTCAGATGGAGCGGGTGAACCAGGTCCTTGAGGACATGTTGAGGATGTATGTCATGGACAGACAGACTCACTGGGAGGACTATTTGTACCTAGTGGAGTTTGCGTACAATAATGGATATCACAGTTCTATTGGCATGCCACCTTTTTAGGATTTGTACGAACTTCCTTGTCGTACGCCTTTTAGCTGGGATAGATTGGAGGACCACATTCTTCATGGTCCAGAGATGCTTCGTGACATGGAGCAGTACGTAGCGAGGATTCATGAGAATTTAGTGTCTGCATAAGATAGATAGAATAAGTATGCAGATACTCACAGGGTGGATAGGCAATTTGTAGTTGGAGATAGAGTGTTCCTAAGAGTGCGTCCATGGAAGAGTCTAATCTATTATAGAAAGGGTTTGAAGTTGGTACCTCTCTTTGTGGGACCATTTGAGATCCTAGAGAGGATAGGACCACTTGCTTATTGACTTGTTTTTCCACCTAGCCTTTCGTGCATCCATGATGTTTTTCATGTTTCAATTCTTAGGAGATATATACCTCACATTATGCATGTACTTGACTAGAATGCATTATAGGTTGAGGATGAGCAGCTGGCTTTGGATCCAATATGTATTTTGGAGTAGCGGGGTGTGACCCTCAGGGGTCACACCATAGAGCAGGTAAGGGTCCAATGGGACCCAAATGATGAGTCTTTAGCGACTTGGAAGGATGTAGCCAGATTACGGGGTTTGTATCCCTACTTGTTTATGGGCTTCCACGAGTAAGCCTAACCCTAGGGGGGGTGGATGTAATACCCACCCATATTTTTCTTTTAGTTATGACGTTGTACTCTTTTAGGCATTGGTTTCAGTTGGTTGGCCAAATTATTTTATGCTACTTTCATGAGAGCTATTATTATTTCAGTTGATGGTGATTATTGTTTATGATGTTATGGATATTATCATGTGGTGATGAATTATGTTTTGATTATGTTGTACTTACCCCATACTTGCATGTGTATGCTTATCATGTTTATGTATCTGTTTGCATGTTGTTGTTGTAGAGGGCGGAGACGTAGTTACTTGCCTCGTGAGATCCACATGTTCGACTGATCCCTATCATTGTTTGCGATATTATATTATGTATGTACATGCGTGTTATTTTGATGATAGGATTACAGGTACAGGGCATCATCTTCCCTGAAATAGCAGGAGTGAGTGTGCCCATAAATATTCATCTCAATGGTAAAGAGGGGAGGTAACATACAGATCCAAAACACTAACCTAAGCCTAATTGTCCTAATGTTGGATGAGTTTCAGTATGACTACCATATCCAGATCTGTCTAGGCTGACCGAATTCGAATACCCTCTCTCTCCTGAGTATGTATGTCTTTTACATGTGTTTGCGTTCAGGTGATTTTTGGATTATTGAGTGATTTTCCAAATTCTATGATTTAATGGATTATAGTTGAATTAATTATTTAATTATATCCTAGGTTTATTTGAAATAATTAATTAAATTGAAATATTTGAATATTTTGATTTAATTAAGTATTTAATATAAAACTATAGTAAATGTGCTTATATAATTAATTAAATATTTGGTTGCATGTGTTATTGTGACATAAATATTTAATCTATTTAATTTAGTATTTTATTAATTACATATGCATGAATGTGTTGTAAAAGTATTTTCAAATTTAAATATCTCAAACTTGATATTAGGAGTCAAAGTTGAGTTGTGGCAATAAAGAATATTTTATTTATTTAATTTGGATTTACTTTCAATTTTAAGTGGAGTTATTTTAGGGATTGAATGGGGAGTTGTAATGGGGGTTTTCACAATTAGGAGAAGTTGATTCTCTTTAGGAGAATTCTCCTCTCATTTCCCTCATAATAGGTTTTTGGCAATTTGGAGAGATCTTGGTGATTTGGAGATTTTTGAAGGATTGTGGATTGTTGTGGTTTCTTGTTTCTTTGAAGATTTCAGGTTTTTCTTGCTTGTGTTTGTGCTCAAATCTTCATAGTTTCCAAATCTGTGGTCGAATTGTGCTTGAAGGGTTTCATATTTGCTTCCATCTTCTAAGATACATTCCTTCATTTCTAGCATTGGAATAAAGGTAGGTTTCATTTTCCATGTGTGGTTTCAATTTTGTAGATCTGAGGTTTTCAATGTTGATTAAGTGCGTGTTCGTTATTTTGGCTTTTAAATGGCTTATTGTTGTTTATATGTTTTTGGGTGTTTATAAAAACTCTAGATCTAAAATTATTTCATTTTATATATTCTTAGCATCATAGTGTTATGTTGTCAAAATTTTCGGAAGAAATTCCTTCTAGATCTGTTAGGAAAAGGAAAAAATTAATCCCTGCTATAGTTTAAACTATAGAGGAAAATTAAATTTATGGTTGTTATTGTTCCTATATTTTTGGGTGTATATTAGAACCCGAGATCTAACATTTTTATGTTTTTAAATTTCTTAGCATAGTACTATTATGCTATCAAAATTTTGTGAATAGATCTCTTATAAATCTCTTAGAAATTGAAAACTTAAATTTTGCCTATAGTCCTAACTATAGGGGAAAAATAAATATTTTTCCTTCTTTAAGAATCTCTTGAAAAATTAAATCTTTTCAAAAATGTGCACTCACTAGAAAAGTACAGTGTGGTGAATAAAATCATCTAGAGGTCAAAAAATAAAAATAAAACCTCTTTTTTGGCTATTTATGTTTTCAGATTTATTAAAAAAGAAAAAAATTAGCTTTATTAAGAAACCGAAGTTCAAATTTAATTTGAACATTTAAAAAAATATAAAAAAGAATATTAAAGGAAGGGTTGGTTGGACACCATCCCCACCAACCCCGCCTTACCTTCCTTTCATTGCGCGGATTTCAAGCGCATGAGGGAGAATGATTTCATTGCCCCCCTCCCCGCTCCCCTCCCCCCAATATAACTTTTCTTTCAAGTTTGTGATTAAAACAAACTTTTAAAAAAACAAAGTTTTCTTGTTTTATTTTGTTTAAAAATAATTAGATTTAAATTAGTTTTATTTTATTTTATTATTAATTAAATTAACTTTTTTTCTTATTTATAGTTTTTAATTTAGTATATTAATGGTTAATTATGTTTTAATGTATTAATTATTAATTTAAATTAATAGGTATTATTAATTTTAAATTAATATATTGATTATTAGTATAAATAATTTTATTAATATGTTTTATTACTTACTTTAGTTAAAATGTAGTTGTTTAATTTAAGTTAATCAAGTTGATTTAATTATGTAATTATGAGGTAACTCAAGACTTTGGGATTGGATAAATTAATTTGATATAATTAAATAAATATTTTGATTATATTATTTAATTACTAGAGGTAGTTTTTAAATGGATTTAATGCAATTAATCTTAATTATTTCAGATTAAGATATTAATTAAATGGAGGTTATGTTTGAGTTATCTATAAATGTTTACATGGTTATACTTCATTTTTCAGTCCTTTTGGATGTTTTTGTTTCTATGCATTCGTATGGATCTCTTGTGCTTAAATGTGTTACTTTTGGGGGCATTAGATGACCTAGGATGTATATAGACCTAGGATGTATATAGAGGCTGGGGGAAGTGTTTATCATTTCTGTTACTTTATGGCGTGTGTGTTCATGTTATTACCCTAAACTGACCATGTTGACCCTTTCGATTTGTTATATGTTTGTGTACCTATGTGACCATTCCTGATTGTATGGGATACTAGATTTGGGATACACTAGGGTTGTGACCTATGCCAGATCTCTTAGGATATGTGAGCCTAGGGTAGGTTACCTAGAGGTGTAGAAGGGGGTGGCTTGAAATAAGTACCGTGTCCGTAAGTGACTACTAGATTGCTTATTATGGAGTTTCTTTAATAAGTGATAACTAAAGACATATTGAGAAATATTAAAATGAATTAATAAGATGTGTCCTCTCCCATGCTTGAGTGCTAGTATAGGCTAAGGTGGTGATTAGAAGATTTTAGTTTCCTTGCGGGGTACCTGACATAGTTAGCGGCCTTGTCAGTATGAGAGGTCATTACCTCCGTGTATGGTCACTTAGGTGCTGGAATCCATTGGGATTGTCAAGACTTAACTTAAGGGTTAGACATACATGATGACACCTTCCTTTACACAGTCTAGATTTTCTACATTGTCAGTTGCCTCTGGATCAGTGAGTCTTACCTATCATGATGATTTTTACACTGGATTAGAGAGCTATCAGGATCCCTTGCTTAGTGGTTATGCCTTGTTGGTTTTGGATATCCGATTGGGGTCTGTTGTTATCCCCTTAACATGGTGGGGTGGACCTTTGTGGTTCCACATGGATGGGTGGTAGTGATTCTTTACCTATTGAGATTCAACGTCCTTGTACCAGGTGCTTGATGGTTATTTACAGATGATCTCTTTATGTTACTTCATCATTTATTATGTAATTTCATTATTATAAATCTTGCATTAGAGTATCGCATGTGATACCTAATATAGAAATTGTAATTAAGAAGTTTAGAGTGATTACCACATACCCTACGACATGTGCAGTGGATGTGAGTTTATGGTGGTTTCATGGTTATCCACGAGGATTGTAACTACGGTTATTTAAGTGGTATTTGTTATATCTATTCAAATGGAATATTTTGTGATATTGTTAGTTGTGTATTATTTTAAGTAATCCAATGTTATGGAGCCCTTCTATCATTTAATCTATGTGAGTGTAAGACATGTTTATAAATGGTGATTTCTTTTGCATTAATTTATGTCTCTTTATGTTAAGTTTTAACAAAAAAAATATTCAGCACACATAGTATCATGTTCTAGGTTAACCTCTCTTGGGTTCCCTGGTGGGGCGTTACATTTGGTATCAGAGCTCTAGTTTCTACACTAGGAACTTTGAGAATTGTATGCCCATTAGGTTTTGTCTAGCTTGAACTTGAAACTAAAACATAGACATACAACTCACTTATTTCTAAATTATTGCTTCATATTTTTTTTATTTTTTAGTTTATGTTTCAAGCTATGTGGTGAGATTTGTATGTATCTCTATTTGTTTCAGGAATTATGCCTAAGACACGAGAAACTAGAGGTCATGGTAGAGGTAGGTCTGGTGCCTGTGGGGGAGGTTGGCAGGCTAGTTCCTCCACGAGTGTCAGACAGGAGAGTGGTTAGCATCAGGACAGGGGTGAATAGAGGAGAGAGGATCAGAATGAGTCTGGGGGGTTTGAATAGTAGGAAGATCCTTCAGGCTATCCTAGATCACCTGCCTAAGAGAGCCAGAGTGGAGTAGGACGCATCTCATCATAGCCAGTAGGAGGAGAGATAGAATGAGAGATCCAAAAGCCCTTGTGTGAGGAGAGTTACAGTGGATCCTGCGATGGTTGAAGCAAACCACATGAGAGACCTTAAAAGAGGAGAGGCTATTCCTTTCAATGGACAGGAATCTAGTTAAGAGATAGAGGCTTAGTTGATAGATTTGGATAGAGTATTTACAATGCATCCCTTTAGTATTATTACTAAAGTGAGATATGTCATGATGTAGTTGACACATTTTGCAGTATCTAGTGGAAGATTGAGGAACAGAAGCTTGGACTCCGTATGGACACTATTACTTGGGAACTCTTTCTCGAGAACTTTAGAGAGAGGCGTATGTGGTAAATTTGGCCTTGTTAATTCACCATACACTTCAACATAGTCCTTCTTCACCAGGTACACACAAGACTGAATATGAGGTTATTCATCTTGTTTGCCTGCATGATTCGACATGTTGCCTTCTATCCAGATGGGGTTTTTGAAATTTCTCTTAGAATGAGAGTGTCACAACCATGGACCAATCTATGAATGAAGGATTTATCATGATAGATGCAATACAATGCAAGATTATACTAAGAAATGAAATATGAGAGATTAAGCTATGACATGATTTCAATGCAATTAATCTAGATATTGAAACTATCTTATTGCAAAATGAAATTACTCTATATGAGATTAGCAAGAAAATGAGACAATAATTCAGTATTCTAACAATGCAAAAGTGAGTAGAGTTTTTCAGGGTAATCGGGGGGTTTTGAATGAAGAATGAGAGTTCTTTTATAGACTCAGAGATGATCAGAATAGAAACTTTCCTCTTTGAAATAAAACAGATAGAAAAGCCAGTTCAGAATAGAAAGCTTTATTCAA
>MU223038.1:2406842-2429349 GCA_018584345.1 Thuja plicata | reverse complement strand
AAGTGCTAGGACTTTATTAATTAAATTAATTCAATCATAGGGTTTATTTAGCCAATAGATATTTAAGAATTAAATATGATGTATGATTAATGTAGATTTAGGATTTTCTACATTTGACACTCAGGTCAAGTAGAGTTAGTCAAAAACTTAGAATTGCCTACTACAATAGGACTTTGATGATTTAGAAGAGTGACAAATGCAACAAAATTAGTTAAGGTTACAAGATGCCAATTTTGGGGTGTTACAAGAGGTTCCTATTTGATCAGTGCAGGCAGCAGAGGGCTAATGAGTTTCATAATATTTGATAGCTAACTTTGATAGCACAGTAGTATGAGTGTCATTTTTACAAGCTCAAGCAGTACGCTAGTTATAGCCAGGACTCTGCATTGATGGTACAACACTTTGTGCAAGGGATTAATGCCTGCATAGTAGGGGATGTAAAGCTCTTTGAGCCTACAGACCTACGAGCTGTGGTGATTAAATCCACTCTAGTGGAGGCTAATTTGGCAACAGGGCATGGGAGTCGATAGGGTGGTCAGGCTAGTGGAGCTTCTGGAGTAGGCTATAGAGGTAACTAGTCACAGGGTGTTGGGAGATTCAAGAAGCCATCCAGTTATTATAGAGGTAATCAGAACTAGAGCCAAAACCACTAGCAGTAGAAGCAGAAGGCTGCACCTCCTATCTAGAGTGGTAGAAGTGTCAAGAGTGAATAGCACCATAGGCGTAATCAGTCTAACCATCTAGCTCAGAGCACACAGCCAAGTGCAAGTAGAGGGAGTGTATAGCAATCTAGTGCACCCTCCAATGGGAGAGGCAATTTCAGAGGCACGGGATGTTCCACAAATGGTCATTTTGGCCACATTGTGGTGAATTGTCCATAGACAACACCATAGTTTTCTACATAGAGGCCAACAACCTCAGAGCCTACCATAGGAGGGGGTTCACATCGAGTGTTTGCAGCTCTAAATCAGAGACAAGTAGAGCATTAGGGAACAATCATTGAGACTTTAGGTACTATTCAGGGTACTTCCATTTCTATATTGTTTGATTCAGGAGCAACCTACTCATTTATTTCACCTTTCCTTATTGAGCGTTGTGGTCTAGTGATTGCAAAGCAAGCATTAGGTTGGCAAGTGGAACTACACTTAGGGGCTAGGGTAGCTACAGATTCCTTGGTTCATGATTGTGAACTGAACCTATGGAAGTTCATTACCTTGGTGGACCTTGGTGTGATTCCTTTGGGGTCATATGGGGTTGTCTTGGGAATAGACTAGTTGGGAACTCATGGAGCTAATATAGATTGCAGATAGAAGACCATCCTTTGCAAGGATGATGATGGCAAGGAGTGTCGCATGATATCTGCTATGCAACTGAAGTGATGTATATGAAAGGGTTGTCAGATGTATGTAGTATCTGTGTATGAGATAGATAGTATAGACAGTGAAGTTAAAGCACTAGATCATCCTATATTACAGGAGTTCATTGATGTATTTCCTAGTGAGATCCCAGGTATGCCACCGAAGTGTGACATGGACTTATGCATAGAGCTTGTGCCTGGAGTAGAGCCTATATCTAGAGCACCATATCATATGGCTACTCACAAGTTGAGTGAGTTGAAGCTACAGTTAGAGTAGCTATTGGAAAAGGGGAGCATTTGCCCTAGTGTTTCTCCTTGGGGTGCACCTATTCTCTTTGTTAAGAAGAAGGATGGATCATTATGATTGTGTATCGATTATAGACAATTGAACAAGGTAATGGTAAAAAATAGGTACCCATTGCCATGCATTGATGACTTATTTGATTAGATCAAGGGAGCCAAGGTGTTCTCTAAAATCGATCTTAAGTCAGGATACCACTAGTTGTGGATTGAGGATGCTAATATCCACAAGACAACATTCTGTACATGCTATGGACATTATGAGTTCACAGTGGTTCCTTTTGGGTTGATGAATGCTCCATCAGTATTCATGTGTTTGATGAATGGAGTATTTTGAGAGTACCTTCATTGCTTTTTGCTCATCTTCCTTGATGATATACTAATTTATTCTAGATCCATGGAGGATCATGAGGAGCATCTTCCTTAAGTTTTGGAGTGCCTTAGGAAGAATCAGCTTTATGCCAATCTGGCTAAGTGTGATTTCTTCTAGACTGAGGTTCAGTATCTTGGTCATGTTATCTCTAGAGAATTTATCTCAGTGGATCCTTTGAAGATTCAGGCTATTGTGGAGTGGCCAGCACCCACAAATGTGTCTGAGGTACATAGCTTTATGGGTCTTGTGGGATACTACCTCTGGTTCATGAAGAACTTCTCTAGGGTGGCACATCCTATCACTTCTCTTTAGTGGAAAGGGAAGAAGTTTGTATGGAAAAAGAAGCGTGAGGAGGCTTTTCAGAGTCTCAAGGTGTGTTTGACTAGTGCACCTATCCTAGCCATGTCTAATCTAGTGGGAGATTTTGTAGTATGCAGTAATGCATCATTAGAGGGAATTGGAGCAGTTCTCATGTAGGATGGGTGAGTGATTGCCTATGAGTCTCACTAACTCAAGGATCATGAGCTTAAATACCCTACTCACAATCTGGAGTTAGTTGTGGTTGTCCATGCATTGGTACGATGGAGACACTTTCTTTTGGGACACTAGTTTGAGCTTCATAGCGATCACAGTAGCCTTAATTATATCTTTACCTAGCCTAATCTAAATGCTAGATAGAGAAGGTGGATGGAGTTCATTTAAAAATATGACTTTGAGATAAAGTATATTTAGGGCAATGAAAATGTGGTTGTAGATGCATTGAGTCACAAACAGTAGGCTGTTCTAGCATTGACTCTTAGTGTGGACTTGAGGAGTAGGATACTCTAGTCACTTCCTAGGGATACCTTGTATCAGGAGGTGAAGGCAGAGATAGAGTTAGGGAGACCATTATAGGGAAGATACTCATGATATTTTTAGGAGTCAGATGGTTTATTGTGTCATATGAGCTAGATCTATGTACCACCTTTGGATGATTTTCGTATATTAGTGTTATTTGAGCCTCATCATGCACCCTATTCGGCACATCTAGGTGTCAAGAAGATGCACATAGATCTTCATTAGTATATCATTGGGCTGGTATGGAGAGGGATATTGTAGACTTTGTGGCTAGATGTTTAGAGTGTCAAAGAATTAAGGTGGATCATCAGATTCCAACAGGGCTTCTTTAGCCTAATCTCATTCCATCTTGGAAGTGGGACATTATACCTATGGATTTCATAGTTGGATTTTCTATGACTCCTCAAAGACATGATGCTATCATGGTGACCATTGATCAATTAACCAAGGTGGCTCCTTTCTCACCTATGAGATCATCATATACAACTGAATCTATAGCTTGAGTCTTCATGCATGACATTGTGAGACTTCAAGGCATTCCTATCCGTATTATATCAGATTGTGATCTTGTTTTTACCTCAGCCTTTTGGACATATTTACAACATGATTTAGGTGCTCAGCTGAATTTTAGTTCAGCGTATCATCCTGAGACTGATGGTCAGTTGGAGTAGGTGAACTAGGTCCTTGAGGATATGTTGAGGATGTATGTCATGGATAGATAGACTCACTGGGAGGACTATTTGTACCTAGTGGAGTTTGCGTACAATAATGGATATCACAGTTCTATTGGCATGGCACCTTTTCAGGCTTTGTACGGATGTTCTTTTCATATGCCTTTGAGATAGGAAAGATTACAGGACCGCATTCTTCTTTGTCCTGATATTCTTTGTGACATGGAGCAGCAGGTAGTGAGGATTTGTGAGCATTTAGTCTCTACACAAGATAGACGGGAGAAGTATACAGATGCTCACAGGGGGGATAGGCAGTTCATAGTTGGAGATAAAGTGTTCCTGAGAGTGTGCCCATGGAAGAGTCTGATCCATTATGGAAAGGGTTTGAAGTTGACACCTCACTTTGTGGGACCATTTTTGATCCTAGAGAGGATAGGACTAGTTTCTTATCGACTTGCTTTTCCACCTAGCATTTTGTGCATCCATGATGTTTTTCATATTTTAGTTCTTAGGAGATATATACCTAACATTATGCATGTACTTGATTGGAATGCATTACAGGTTGAGGATGGGTAGCTGGATTTGGAGCCAATATGTATTCTAGAGTAGCAAGGTGTGAACCTCATTGGTCACACCATAGAGCAGGTAACGGTCCAATGGGACCTAATTGATGAGTCTTTAGCGACTTGGGCGGATGCAGCTAGATTACGGGGTTTATATCCCTACTTTTTTATGAACTTCCAAGAGTAAGCCTAACCCTAGGGGGGTGGATGTAATACCCACCCATATTTTTCTTTCAGTTATGATGTCGTACTCTTTTAGGCATTGGTTTCAGTTTATTGGCCGAATTCTTTTAGGCTACTTTCATGAGAGCTATTATTCTTTCAGTCGATGGTGATTATTGTTTATGATGTTATGGATATTATCATGAGGTGATGATTTATGTTTTGATTATGTTGTACTTACCCCATACTTGCATCTGTATGGTTATCATGTTTATGTATCTATTTGCATGTTGTTGTGGTAGAGGACAGAGACGTAGTTACTTCCCTCGGTGAGATCCACACGTTCAACCAATCCCTATCATTGTTTTTGATATTATATTATGTATGTACATGCATGTTCTTTTGATGACAGGATTGCAAGTATAGGGCATTGTCTTCCCTGAATTGGCAAGAGTGAGCGTGCCCATAAATATTCATCTCAATGGTAAAGAGGGGAGGTAACATATAGATCCAAAACCCTAGCCTAAGCCTAATCGTCCTAATGTTGGATGAGTTTTAGTTTGACTACCCTATCAAGATTTGTCTAGGCTAATAGAATTTGAATACCCACTCTCTCCTGAGTATGTATGTGTTTAGCATGTGTTTGCTTTTAGGTGATTTTTGGATTATTGAGTGATTTTCCATATTCTATGATTTAATGGATTATAGTTGAATTAATTATTTAATTATATCCTAAGTTTATTTGAAATAATTAATTAAATTGAAATATTTGAATATTTTGATTTAATTAATTATTTAATTGAAAACTATAGTAAATGTTCTTATATGATTAATTAAATAATTAAATATTTGGTTGCATGTATTATTGTGACATAAATATTTAATATATTTAATTTAATATTTTATTAATTACATGTGCATGAATGTGTTGCAAAAGTATTTACAAATTTAAATATCTCAAACATGATATTAGGAGTCAAAGTTGAGTTGTGGCAATAAAGAATATTTTATTTATTTAATTTGGATTTACTTTCAATTTTAAGTGGAGTTATTTTAGGGATTGAATGGGAGTTGTCATGGGGGTTTGCACAATTAGGGGAAGTTGATTCTCTTTAGGAGAATTCTCCTCTCATTTCCCTCATAACAGGTTTTTGGCAATTTCGAGAGATCTTGGTGATTTGGGGATTTTTGAAGGATTGTGGATTGTTGTGGTTTCTTGTTGCTTTGAAGATTTTGGGTTTTTCTTTCTTATGTGTGTGCTCGGATCTTCATAATTTCCATATTTGTGGTCAAATTATGCTTGAAGGGTTTCAGATTCTTTTCCATCTTCTAAGACACATTCCTCCATTTCTAGCATTGGAATCAAGGTAGGTTTCATTTTCCATGTGTGGTTTCAATTTTGTAGATCTGAGGTTTTCAATGTTGATTAAGTGCGTGTTCGTTATTTTGGATTTTAAATGGATTATTTTTGCTTATACGTTTTTGGGTGTTTATAAAACCCCTAGATCTAAATTTCTTTCATTTTATATATTCTTAGCATCGCAGTGTTATGCTGTCAAAATTTTAGAAAGAAATTCCTTCTAGATCTCTTAGGAAACAAAAAAATTAATCCCTGCTATAGTTTAAACTATAGAGGAAAATTAAATTTATGGTTGTTATTATTTCTATGTTTTCAGGTGTATATTAGAACCCTAGATCCAACATTCTTGTGTTTTTAAATTTCTTAGCATAGTACCGTTATGCTGTCAAAATTTCATGAATAGATCTCTTATAAATCTCTTAGAAATTGAAAAATTAAATTCTGCCTATAGTCCTAACTATAGGGGATAAATAAATATTTTTCCTTCTTTAAGAATCTCTTGAAAATTAAATCTTTTCAAAAATGTGTACTCACTAGAAAAGTACAGCCTGGTGAATAAAATCACCCAGAGGTTATAAAAAAAAACCTCTTTTATGGCTATTTCCGTTTTCATATTTATTAAAAAAGAAAAAAATTAGGTTTATTAAAAAACCGTAGTTCAAATTTAATTGGAACAGTTAAAAAATATATATATTAAAGGAAGGGGTGGTGGGACCCCATCCCCACCAACCCCCTCTTACCTTCCTTTCCTTGTGTGGATTTCAAGCGCATGTGGGAGGGTGACGTGGTTCCCCCACAGTCCTTTAAAAGGACTGCGCAGAGGGCGCGAGGGAGAGGGAACCCGGGTGGGCCCCCACAATATAACTTTTCTTTTAAGTTTGTGATTAAAACAAAGTTTTCTTGTTTTATTTCTTTTAAAAATAATTAGATATAAATTAGTTTAATTTTATTTTATTATTAATTAAATTAACTTTTTTTCTTATTTATAGTTTTTAATTTAATATATTAATGGTTAATTATGTTTTAATGTATTAATTATTAATTTAAATTAATAGGTATTATTAATTTTAAATTAATATATTGATTATTAGTATAATTAATTTTATCAATATGTTTTATTAATTACTTTAGTTAAAATGTAGTTGTTTAATTTAAGTTAATCAAGTTGATTTAATTATGTAATTATGAGGTAACTCAAGACTTTGGGATTGGATAAATTAATTTGATATAATTAAATGAATATTTTGATTAGATTATTTAATTACTAGAGGTAGTTTTTAAATGGATTTAATGCAATTAATCTTAAATATTTCAGATTAAGATATTAATTAAATGGAGGTTATGTTTGAGTTATCTATAAATGTTTACATGGTTATAGTTTATTTTTTAGTCCTTTAGGATGTTTTTGTTACTATGCATTTGTATGGATCTCTTGTTCTTAAATGTGTTACTTTTAGGGGCATTAGATGACCTGGGATGTATATAGAGGTCGGGGGAAGTGTTTATGATTTCTGTTACTTTATGGCGTGTGTGTTCATGTTATTACCCTAAACTGACCATGTTGACCCTTTCAATTTGTTATCTGTTTGTGTACCTATGTGACCATTCCTGATTGTGTGGGATACTGGATTTGGGATATACTAGGGTTGTGACCTATGCTAGATCTCTTAGGATCTGTGAGCCTAGGGTAGGTTACCTAGAGGTGTAGAACGGGGTGGCTTGCAATAAGTACCGTGTCTGTAAGTGACTACTGGATTGTTTATTATGGAGTTTCTTTAATAAGTGATAACTAAAGACATATTGAGAGATATTAAATGAATTAATAAGATGTGTCCTCTCCCATTCTTGAGTGCTAGTATATGCTAAGGTGGTGATGAGAAGATGTTAGTTGCCTTGCGGTGTACCTGACATAGTTAGTGGCCTTGTCAGTATGAGAGGTCATTAGCTCCGTGTATGGTCACTTAGGTGCCAGAATTTATTTGGATTATCAGGACTTAACTTAAGGTTTAGACGTACATGATGAAACCTTCCTTTACACATTCTAGATTTCCTACATTGTCAGTTGCCTCTAGATCAGTAAATCTTACCTATCATGATTATTAGTACACCGGATTAGAGAGCTATCTGGATCCCTTGCTTAGTGGTTATGCCTTGTTGGTTTTGGATATTCGATTGGGGTCAATTGTTATCTCCTCAGCATGGTGGGGTAGACCTTTGTGGTTTTACATGGATGGGTGGTAGTGATTCTTTACCCATTGAGATTCGACATCCTTGTACCAGGTGCTTGATTGTTCTTTGTAGATGAGCTCTTTATGTTACTTCATCATTTATTATGTAATTTCATTATTGTAAATCTTGTATTAGAGTATCGCATGTGATATCTAATCTGGAAATTGTAATTAAGTAGTTTAGAGTGATTACCACATACCCTGCAACATGTGCAGTGGATGTGAGTTTATGGTGGTTTCATGGTTATCCATGAGGATTGTAATTATGGTTATGTAAGTGGTATTCGTTATATATATTCAAATGGAATCGTTTGTGATATTATTAGTTGTGTATTGTTTTAAGTAATCCAACATCATGGAACCCTTGAGTCATGTAATCTATGTGAGTGTAAGACATGTGTATAAATGGTCATTGCTTCTGCATTAATGTATGTCTCTTTATGTTAAATTTGAAAAAAAAAAAAAATTCAACACACATAGTATCATGTTCTAGGTTAATCTCTCTTGGGTTACTTGGCGGGGATTTACATTTTTTTTGATATCAAGTTGTCTCCAATTATGTTTTTGAATCATGTAAACTAGGACATCCAGGGTGTGTTAGTTTTGTCTATTGTCAATCATTTAAGGAATGCTTGCAATAGAGTTATTCAAGCGATAACTGTGATTTAGAAGTTGTTTTTAGATTTGTATGAGTTGGGATATCAAGGGTATTGCCAATCTTGTCTTTCCATTGGATGCTGGTTTCGTACTGTCTATTCCAGGGTCTCTTTCAAGAAGAGGGTTAAATTCTTTGAGTAGAAAAGTTGCATATCTGAACACACAAGTGGATAAATAAGTACAATTTAATTGTTGAGGTCTATTTTATGTAAGGCATATGAACATATCAAACTATGTTGTTTCCTTTTGTTCATGATCATCTTTGCAATGTTAGGGTTGACTCTCTTGCTAATAGGATAAGGCACTGGTATATGCAAGATCAGGGAAGTTATAGAGATCTATAAATTCAAATCATAAACTAAAAATCATTTCCATTTCATGTTACTGGGAGCTAATTTTTCTCTGGTTTTCTCACTTACTTTATGAAAGTTGAATATTGAATAAGAGTTTTATAAATATCGAGGTATTAGTTACCTAAGAGTCTAAAAACCATTGCACAGTTATATATCTGCAAGTTTGTAGCTATCAGAAAGGAGTAATTTATGTTCAGATAAGGCAATACCCACCTGAGTGATGTGGAGCTTGAAGAAGAAGGAGGATATTATCCAATCCTCATCAATTAGCCTTTCTCTTGCATAAAAAGGAGTTTTCATTCAAGTATATAAGTATACTATCATTTTAAGGTTGTGCTACAAGAAAAATGCTAACATAGACTACATAAAGCCTTGTATGGATTGAAACAAGCACCGAGAGCCTGGTATGAAAGATGTCACCCATATCTCATTAGCATAAAATTTTCTAGAAAAAAGTGACAATAACAATCTGTACTTTAAAAAAAATACCGATGGTAATATTCTGATTGCTGAAATTTTTGTTGATGATATCATTTTTGGGGGAAATGAATTGTTATGAGAATCCTTTGCAAATGAAATGAGAAAGGAATTTGAAATATCTATGTTTGGAGAGATCAAATTCTTTTTTCATCTATAGATTCTTCAACAACATGTAGGCTTATGTTGGAAATACAATATGGGAAAACAATATACTAAGAGGGGGGGGGTGAATCAGATCTTAAACTTTTAACCTTAAAAACAAAATTCATTCACAACCATGCATAAATATAATTGAACTATCAACTAGTAGCATCCATGACAGTAAATGAATAACTCAACACACAAAATTTTAGTAACCTAGAAATCCAATAAGGTAAAACTGGGGTGGGGATGATACCCATAAAGATCTTCACTACTACAGCAATAAAGTGTGCCTGTTAGGGCTACAAATTTTGATCACAATATGTAATCTACCTGGTTAAGAGATTTAGATCATTACAATATACCTTGCAAAAGGATTTAAAATTACAATAAAGTAAGCACTCTACTAAGAGATTTAGAAAACTCTGTTAGAACCACTCTATTAAGAGACTTCACCTAATACACTAGTTAGAATGTCTCAAGAACTGATCCTTCATTATGCACTCTGATGCTGATAATGGATCTCCTCTTTCCAATACTTTCTCTGATCTAATAATATGATATGTCTTTACTCTGTTGTTCACTGCTCTTTCACTCTACTAGATCTATGCTTCTTCTATCAAAATAACCCTTAGTACATCCCTTTGTATGCACACACCTTCTTTGTCTCTTCTTGAACACACACCAAAATTAGGGTTTAAGAAGCAATCTTAATATACTTCACTAATGTGGTGATTAGATCTAGATCAACGATCAAGATCAAATTCTTATGCCACTTAGGTATTCTAATTTTATGATTGGCTCCATGCCACGCATTGGGATCAAATAATTAATGCATAATTAACTCCATTGAAATCATTAAATGCATGATTAAGTTGGCCCACAACAGTTTACCTTCAAGTTTGTGCCATTCCTAACATGTATGTCAAAACTATCTTTCTTGGCACATTAAAACTCTGGCGCTCAGCATGAACATGTTAAACTTTTTCTTGATTTTTGAGTCACTCGACAACCACTATCTGCTTGGAAATGACTATACTGGATTGCTAAGCCTATACTGGATTTCTCGGCCGCAGTGATGACCGGCTAACCTACCTAGATAAATGACTAAGTGTGGGACACTAATGATCAATAAAACTTAGAGATTAACAATCTCCCCCTTTGATATTAGTGGAAAAAACACACTTATCATTTCTTTACATTCACAAAATTTTCCCAATTACACAATGTACTCCCCCTAAGATTATACTTGAAACTTACATAATATACATGCCTTACAAAATATTATGCCTGATTCTGCACATCTTTATCCATTTCCTTATCTAATTCCCCCTTGTTTTTGTCACTGATAGCTGTAGGGGTCAAGTTATACTTATCCAAAAATGACTTATGAAGCTATAGTGTGAGTGCAAAAGCTGTATCCCAACTATCCTTTACAAACTTCATGACTTGTATCTTAATTTCCAGCTCGGCAGCTAGACTTACCAAACTATCTATTGTAGAGAGATGAGAATCCCTCTTGACTAGTTCATTTGCAGCTGTAATTTCCTTTTTTATGACCTCTAGATGAGGTATTAAGGCAGTCTAAATAGTTATTAACTTTTCTCTAATTCTACCATCTTCAGCCATAAGCTCGGCTAATCTTCTCTATGTATGAGTCAACTTGTCAAAATGTAAGGAGCTAGAACTAGCATCCATACCTAATGTACTCCCTGTTGACTTCAAAGCTAGTTGCAATTTCTCAATAAGTTGTTGGTTATCCTTGGTAAAGAATTCTACATCACATAGCTTTTTATACAAGGAATAAACATTATCATGTGCAACTTCTTCAAGAAAACTAATAAGAGAAGAAAGTTCAACCTATTTGATAGCAATCTCTGCTGATATCTTCTGCAAAATGTTGTTCTCAAATTTTCTCTTAGAGTATTGTAGAAACTTCTCATTTGCCTCAACATTTTCATCATTAACTTTTTGCACAATATCCACTAACTGTTCCAGTATTGTTGTTTGTTCATTAACATCTGTTATATCAAAAGAATTAACAAAATAATCATTTATCTCATGTAATATTTGCTTTTTCTAGTGCTCCCTTTTCAGTTCTTCTTGTTTCTTCTTCCTCTTCAAAAGGTCTTGCAGAGTCTGAATCTTCTCATATGTCAAGTTGTCTGTATGCCATTTAGGAATCACAATCACTTCATCCAAAGTGACACTTGGACTAGGTGACTTCCTCTTATGTGACTTCTTCCTTTTGAGTTCTAAAGAGATGATACTTGGCTTAGTGATAATGATATCTTTACCTTTGTCAGTGTTAATTTCAATTATTTCTTTCATCTGAGTCAAGATTACCTACTGATCAGGTATACTTCCTATTTAGGTGCAGTGGGAGTAAATGATGCAGATTGTTGTAGATCAACCAACACTTGTATAGCCTCTTTCTCTGTAGGATTATCTACAATTTCTTCCATCTTATCTCCACTCTCTAATACTGTTTGTACAACCTTTAAAATTGGTGGATTTGTATTGATTACCTCCTTTTGTGGTTCTATCTTTGTCTCGGCCTCAGTTTCCCAAATAGGTAATTAGATACTTGTGTCTGTCAGCTCATTCTGATCCTCGACATCCACATTGTTGTCTACTCCAAGTGTAGTGTCAATTGGACTATCCATTGTAAAGTCTGTAACTTTCTCATCACCTATTTCCTTTTGGGTTTTTTTTTTAGTTTCTTCTTGATCTGTAGCAGTTTCTTTCTCCATTTCTTTTGGCTCCAAGTTGTCTTCTTCTTTATCATCAGCCTTCTTAGTAATCAACCCAAAAATTTCTTTCCATATTTTGTTACTTTGTTGTACTATACCTTCAACATCATTCCTCAAAATAGCATAGGCTCCTTGTTTAGGAATAAACTTCCCATTATATTGCTTAATGAAACTAGCTATTTGTTTCTTTGTCAAGTCAGGAATGATCTTAGCCAATGTTCCTTCCCTAATCTGTCTTTCTGTTATCAGTGCATATTTCCATTTCTGAGACAAAATATCATATAGCTCTCTAGGGACACTATCTCCTATCTCCATAGGTGTCATTTTGAATTTTCCCATCATATCAATTAAAGCTTCCTGAATCTTGTGCTTATTTACTACACTCACTTTTTCATACTTTATAAATTTGAATCCTACTAAACCTGAATTACTTCTTAGTTTCTTATATACCTCATCAACATTGGTCAATGGTTTATATGATGTTGTAGGTATGTTTCTAGGTAAATCTATATTTGTCTCCTCGTCATCTTCAAATTCCAAGTATAGCTTCCTTCTTGGTCTTTTCTTAGTAGGTTGGCTCGGCACAGCCTTGGTTTCAACTTGTTTTCTCTTTCCTGAGCTGCTCTCCCCAGCATTCTTCTTAGTATATACTTTTTCTATCTGAGCAAGAGATGATGCCCTAGTGCTTGGTTGGTTAGCAATAGAAGGGGTAGCCTTTGGTCTAGATTTTATTTTTTTAGTTTCCTCGACAACTACTGGCTGTTTCCCTTTACCCTTCACAGAAACCTCTTCTTCAGGTTCACTTTCCTCTTCTTCTTCTTCTTCACTAAGCATGTCTTCTCCATTTCCTATTGACAACCCCAAAGGTGCATCTTCTACTTCTTCATCACTTTGAATTCCAACCATCTTCTTCATATTTTTGACAATTTTCTTCCTCTTCCTCTCCATAGTGCCATCCTTTAAATCCATAGTGATTCTAGACTTAGCTTCTCCATAGTTACCAAAATGTTTCACTGTACTATCAATTTCTTCTGCTAATAAAGTTGTTATTGCTATAGATGTCTCTTCAATGTTTACTTCATAAGAAAAATGGCCTTAGCCATGATACCCTTGGCACTACTTCCTGCACATAGGTGTAATCTATGTCTACTAGGAAACAAACATCCTCATAATCTTTTTCAACTAGTGAACTAGGAATTCGACTCCTTAATCTCATCTTTTTCTTGAATTCCACAAAATATGTTCCCATAACATTATCAAAATTATCACCTAATTGCTAAATAAATGCATTGATTTGCTGAGTGATAGGTTTGTTTATTTTCCACACTATGTTTCCAATAGAAGGAAATGCATTTTGTATGTAGAAAAATATGCAAACGAGTAGAGATCCAAACTTACATACTGAATTCTTCACTCTTCTAATTAAAGAAAGGTTCTCGGCTAGTTGCATTAGTTAAAGCTCAACAAGGTCATAAGTATGGTCCTTCTTTATAATTTTCCAAGCCTAGTCGACTACAATGCAGGGAACACTATCCAATTGGCTTGATTGATAGAACTTATGAGCTATAACCCTCATTGCAAAATCAAGCTCCAAATCTATAATTGTGGATATTGTCATCCCTCTTTTGTTCCAAACTAGTCAAGTGAGTTCTTCAATGTTTTCCTTATTTTGGCATTTCATAGTTTTCTTCCCGCTTAGAATTGGATAACCTGTTACTCGATGAATGATCTCCATTGTTATCTTGACTGGTCCATTTTCTAGCCATATGTTCATGTCATGCACATGAATCAGAACAATCTTTATCCATTCCACTCTAAATTATCTTGGAAATTCTAGGGCACGAGTTAACCCTCTCTCGGCTAGGTGTTTGTGTTCATCTTTTAGGGCTTTGTCAATGCACAATTTATTGTAAGGTGCCCGCAACTCATGATCACCAGCTTCACTTATCTTAACCATGTAGCATGACCTTATATCATGGATCATAAGTACCTTTGGTGGTATTGATGATAGGCCTCCAGTCAAATCACCCTTGATAGTGCTCTCAAGAACTGCATGGAAATTAGGAGGTGCACAGGTGTCACTCCTTACCAATTGAATGTTTAACAATTCCTTTTCCATTATCTTTGCTGGTGTAGAAGAACTTGCAGACATTTTCACCAAAAATTTAGGGTTTCAAAGATCACAAATATAGTACCTTGACAAGTAACAAAATCCATGCTTTTCACTGAAGATGTTGCTGACGGCACACTGTAGAAATATTCAAAAATATTTGATGAGTTCAATTTCAAAAATGCACAATCACTCTTAAAAAATTCTTAATCGCATGATGAGAAGAAATGAAATAGCTCTTCCCTTTATATAGGCTCCAACGGTCAAAATTTAGGTCAGCATTAAATGTTCTTTCCATTGAGTGAGTTCCAAACAGCTAACCTCAGCCGAATCATGAAATTCACTTATCACTCGACCACTAAACAAAACTTACTTGACACATATTAGAAATATACTGATGCTCAACACCTATAGTGCTTTTTGACTTTGCTCGCTATATAAATTAAAATATGTCTTGATGCATCTTAACATATGCAGATATGGAATTTTTCACTTTTATATGTTAGGAATTGAGAAAAGATATAAAATATAAACATAGTTCCTTACATACCTTTCTTTTCTTAATTAGTGATGGTGGGCTCACTTGATCCATTAGATTAAGTGACCTTGACTTCAGTGGCTTCATTGCTGCTAGGTTCTGCTTTCCTTATCCATGTCTGCTTCATCTATGCTCTAATCTGCTCAACAGTGGGAGAAGGTACCATTATTTTGCATTCTCTCCTAGTGTGACAAATTTTTAAACAGTTATAGCAAACTAGGCTTCCATTCGTCCAACTCTTAGATTTACCTCTGAAGTGTGTCTTTATGCAACTTTTTGGAACATGTTCATACTCACCGTAGTAATGATAGCTATGGCATGTGTTATAATCCCAATTGTAAGTTTTACCCTTCCTTGGTGCTTTTTCTTGTGTCTTTGATGTCCATTTTTGTTTATCATTAGATCTGCAATCTTGTGCTCTGTGCCCAAATTTTTGACAGTTGTAACAATTCCCATTGAATCTAGGTGTGGGAGGTGCATCATTTGCCTTTTCCCAACATTCATGTGCTTGATGTACAAACTTCTTACAGATAAAGAAATAACCATTGAACTTAGGTTTAAGATTGGAATTACCATTCTTTCTTTGGTAGATGTTTGCTGTGTGTCCTGATTTTCCACAGTGATGGCATATAGGCTTGTTGTTCTTTGACTTTGCATTCCTCTTTTCACAAATATTAGATGATTCTCCTTTCTTAGTAGATGTTTTTTGTTCAGTGTGACCTAATCGATAAGAATCTTTAGATCTCCTTGATTCTTCCATCAAGTTTTCAAAATGAGTCAAGGCTTCATTAGGTCTGTTCAATCTTTCATTCAGTTGTTTCTCAGATCTCAATTCATCTTTCAATTGACTATTCTTAGATCTCAGATTCACAATTTCCATGTCTTTCCTACTAATCTCCTGATTTGCAAGTAGCAGTTGATTCACTATGTCAACCTGATTGTTTGTCATTATTTGTACTTCATGTGTCCTTTCATCAAGTCTGACATTCATCATTCTTTTGTCTTCTTCAGCCATAGGTTTGTCATCTTCAGCTTTCTTCTTTTGTTCCACTACTTCACATAGTCTTATTATCCACATTTCTTGTTCTCTTTTCAGGTTTCTGACTTCTTCACATAATGTATTCTTCCTTTCTAGTAGATCTGTAATTGCTGCATCAATCTCAGTAGAGTCTCCATTCTGAAATAGATTTGCAGTGTCTTCTTCTTGATAATGTGTATCATTCATTTGTTTGGTGAAATCTTTTCTTTCTTGCAAGGATTTCTTTAGCTACTATCTTGCAGTTTCAAGCTGATACAATGCTAGCTGAATTTCAATCTTTTGATTTTCAATGACTACCCAATTTGTAAATCTCCATCTCAAGATCTATACTCTCAAGATGATTAAAAAAATTTGTAGGAGAACTATGCTCTAATACCAATTGTTGGAAATAAAATATGGGAAATCAAGATATTGAGAGGGGGGTGAATCAGATCTTAAACTTTTAACCTTTAAAACAAAATTGATTCACAACCATGCATAAATATAATTGAACTATCAACTAGTCGCATCCATGATAGTAAATGAATAACTCAACACACAAAATTTTGGTAACCCAAAAACCCAATAAGGTAAAACTTAGGTGGGGATGATACCCACAAATATCTTCACTACTAAATAAATAAAGTGTGCCTATTAAGGCTACAAAGTTTGATCACAATATGTAATCTACCTCGTTAAATGTCTACCCAGTTAATAGCTTTAGATCATTAGAATCTACCTTGCAAAAGGATTTAAACTTACAATAAAGTAAGCACTCGACTAAGAGATTTAGAAAGGTCTATTAGAACCACTCTATCAAGAGCTTTCACCTGATACACTGGTTAGAATGTCTCAAGAACTGATCCTTCATTATGCACTTTAATGTTGATAATGGATCTCCTCTTTCCAATACCTTCTCTGATCTAATAATCTGATATGTCTTTACTCTATTGTTCACTGATCTTTCACTCTGCTAGATCTATTCTTCTTCTATCAAAATAACCCTTAGTACATCCCTCTGTACACACACACACCTTCTCTATCTCTTCTTGAATACACACCATAATTATGGTTTAAGAAGCAATCTTAATATACTTAACAAATGTGTCGATTAGATCTAGACGATCAAGATCAAATTCTTATGTCACTAAGGCATTCTAATTTTCTGATTGGCTCCATGCCACGTATTGGGATCAAATAATTAATGCATAATTAACTCCATTGAAATCATTAAATGCATGAATAAGTCAGCCCAAAATGGTTTACCTTCAAGTTTGTGTCATTCCTAACATGTATGTCAAAACTATCTTGCTCAACTCATTAAAACTTTGGCACTCAACATGAACATGATAAACTTTTTCTTGATTATTGAGCCACTCAACATCCACTATCTACTTGATAATGGCTATGCCAGATTGTTCGGCCTATACTAGATTGATTGGCTGCAGTGATGACCAGCTAACCTGCCTAGATAAATGACTAAGTGTGGGACACTAATGATCAACAAAACTTAGAGATCAACAACATATACATCACTAAGTCTAAATACATCAAGGAAGTGTTGAAGATATTCAAGATGGAAGATTACAAACTAGTTGGAACATGTATGGCTACCGGAAGTAAGCTGACAAAAGAAGACAAATCCAATGAGGTAAATCAAACCTTATATAGATCAATGATTGGAAAAATTATGTATGTTTCTCACACAAGACTAGATATAGCACACGCAAGATGCTCTTCTAATCCCAAAGAATCACATATGACTATTGTCAAGAGAATTTTGAGATATCTGAAGAACACTGAGGACTATGGTTTATGGTACAAAAGAGAAGGAAAATTTGAGCCACAAGTCTATACAGATGGTGATTGGGCTAGAAACATTAATGACTGAAAGAGCACAACTGGAGGAGCACTCTTCATGGGTGACAGACTTGTCTCATGGATAAGCAAGAAGCAAGGATGCATCTCTCAGTCTACTATAGAAGTAGAGTATGTAGCTTCTACTTCCAATTGCTCCAATATTGCATGGATCAAATAGTTGCTGGAAGGTATGAATATGAATATTCTTGAACCAATAATTATCTATTGTGATAACACCAATGCAATTAAAATTTCTAAGAATCTAGTCATGCATGCTAAGACTAAGCATATTGCTATCAAGTATCACTATCTAAGAGAAAAATTTCAAGAAAAGGAAGTGACACTAGAATATGTTCAATCAAAGGAAAAGTTAGTTGATGTATTCACCAAGCCATTACCAAAGGATACATTTGATTACCTAAGACAGAGACTAGGGGTCCAACCCTTGTCTACTGGTCAGTAATCTGACTAGGAGGTTGCATCAGCCTATACCAAATATTAAGATCAGTCATGTTGATGCAAACACTGAGATGAAAAGCTATAGATATATCTATACATAGAAAGGTACATATCTATACTGAAAACTAGAGACATTGTATTGCTGATGGATAGGGAAATTCAAGGAATATATTATGTAAAGGAATAGAACATGATATAGATGATTATTTTGTTTGGAATTTTTGTCAAAGGGAGAGATGATTCCATTATCATCCATTATCACATAAAAGGGAGACATGATTCCATTATCATATAAAAGGAGAGATGATCATAAAGGGAGAGATGATCTCATCATCATAAGGGAGAGATATGATAAAGGGAGAGATTATATCATTATCCATGAAGGTAGAAGTTCCTGAGAATCAAAAGGAAGAGTTAATCAATATTCTAAGGGAGAGAAATTGATTGCATATGAAATATCCATCTAAGGGAGAGAAGTAACAAAGGGAGAGAGTTCAGAAAAAAAGAAAGATTGTTGTCAAAGGAAAAAGAGATTATCAAGAAAAGGAACAGTCAAGGAAGACCACATATCATAACAAAGATAACATATGATACATATATCTAGAGAAGGGATTGAAGATTGAAAACCATTCTATGTGAAACAAATCTAAGCTATTTTTTGAGCTTACTGAGAGCCAGACATTTGTAATAGTTACATTAGGAAATCTTGATGAAACTATATATTTCATATTGTATTAGTGATAGTATAGTATGTTTCCATCAATGCCAAAGGGAGATATTGATGACATGTAACTGATTGAATGTTTGAAGATGTTAAGTTGATCACCGAGATGAAGAAGGAAAATGCAAGACATTAAATCAGTTAATGGATTGTATTTTAATTGATGCCAACTTGATATAATATAATTAGGTATGATTAAAGTGTCAAAGACTTCAGAGAATCAAAGAGAAAAATATTATGCTTTCAATAATGAATAAAATACAAGTATTGACAATGTGACTTCAAACACCGATGGTCAGTGGACACCAATAGATAGAGATCACTGAAAGTCAAGTCACAGTGATGCCCAAGAAAGAACACCAATGATCATTACCGATGAGAAGAATCACAAGCATAACCGATGGCTAGAAACATAGTGTAAACCAATAGAGAAGCTCAAGGAGAACTGGAGTATTGACCGAAGCTATCAAAGAGTTAAACACCAAAATTAAATTGCATTCAAAAATGACAAAATATCTAGTTGGCAGAGCTAAATATTGATTTAACTGGTATTTATCTTTCTTTTCATCAAAAAGATAAAGCCAAAGATAAGTAAGGGATTTAAAGTTGTTTTGTCCAGTTGGCAAGAAGTTCTCTGTGAGATAAAATAGGAATTTTTTCTTTAAATATAATTGGTGAGAATTGTGGTTCATGCCAAGATCAAGAGAATCAAGAACCTAACAATGGTGATATCATGTCTATAAAGGGACAAATCAATTCATTACGAATTGTAGTGGGTGAATGAATGAAAAGAGGATGTTGAAGATAAACTCATGAAGAGAAAAATCATACAGTCTTGATCAATCAAGATGAGGAAAGAGATAAATTTTTTTATAGACATCGAGCAATAGAGCACAACATCACTGAGTAGAGTCAAAGTGGAGCAAAGATATAAACTGACATATATTGATCATAATATTTTTATGAGATTACAATACATCTAAAAATCTACAAGTATAAGTTGTATATGTGAACAAATTATACTGTTTCAGTTTAACCATTTATTCAGAAAGTCTCTTAACCAAGTGGGATTTAAATATCCTTTCTATATTGAGATACATCCAAAGGAGTATCAAAAATTTTGATCATGAAGATAGCATGAGATGACAGATACCTATTGACAGGACAAGTGAGTGTTTGATCAAGGATGGTAGCATAGAGATACCTGATATCAAGTGATAGACTAAAATTTTAAATCCTCTAACCAGATCACACCTAGCAGTATGTTTGTAACCTTCAACAAGGTTTTCTCTTCATCGAGCTCACTTTAGAAGAGTGAAAATTTTGGGTTATCGGTCCCATGTATTTTTTCCCTTAACAGGGTTTCCATGTTAAAAATCCATGCTTCAATGTGTTTATGAGTCATTACTTTAGTGTTTTTCATTACACATAACTTAATTGGATTGATTGATATACTTTAGATAATTTATTGTCTTTTGGTAAATTAACAGATTGTTATTCGGTAAACATATAGTATAAGGTATAACAAAGCATTCCGAGAAATTGATAAAAGTATTTGGAGGCATTCATCTTATAGGACTGAAGATAACTAGAGGCTTAATATTGTGGTAATAAGTTTTTGGGTTGATTATTGGAATATTTTTGAAGCCATTGATTCACCCCCCATTCTCAGTTATTGCTAACAATAGGATGCAAGAACAACCTCAATCAAAAAATATGTGAGGTATAAATAGGTGAGAGCCCAAAAATTTGCATCTCCATGAAATTTGGAATTTCATGACTGCCTCCACCAAATCCGGAATTGAGAAAGATAAGAATCTTTGACAAATCTACATTTAGGTCCATAGGATATGCTTCTCATATTTTCATGTCAGATACCCCAGATTTATAGGTGGTGAAATGAGGAGACCTTTAGAATTTATGCCTTATAAGAAATTCTCTTTCTCAATCACACCAAATCTCTGTCTAATCATGCTTGGTAGGTAATATTTGATAAAATGATTTATAAAACATCACTTGTCAAATATTTTACATTAATAAATGCATGATTTAAAATTTAAAACATCCCATTTTAATTAAACAATGACCCCCCACAATAATTAATAGGAAACATACTATCAAACTACAATAAAACCTAGGTTCTTAGGGATCATGTTTACATTTCTTTTAATCTTGCCTTTAAATGAATTTATTTAAAATATTGATAAAAGTATCCATTTTTTAAACCTTTAACCATATGAAAGATTAAAATTTTAACTATATGCTATAATACTTAACCTACCCCACCTTATCATATGCTATGAAAACATAAGAGTATACCCTAATTGACCTTCAACACTTTTCACACCACATTGCATCAAATGACTTCGAGCATGATTCCCTAACTGTACTTTGAAAGGGAAGAAAGCCACTATTTTTGGAAGGTTTCTCTTTGGACCAAGCTTTATGTGGATTTGGAGCTTGAAAATGGAAATTTTGGTTGCAAAAAATATCAAGGTAGGTGATTATTGTTATTATTTATTATTTGTTGTTTACTGGTTGCATGATGTCATGCCTTTCATGTCTTCATTTTCTTCTTCTCACATAGCTCAAATCGTTTCTTATCTACATATCTATTACTTGATTTGTATAATAAATTAGAGCATCCATGTATTTTTTAAATATGCCCCATTTATTTTTTTACTTTATGAGATATCAATGTTTTTCTTGAGGCTGTGAGTTACAATTCTTGTTGTTTCGAGCATGGTCGTGGCTATGGTAGGGCATTGCTTCTGTTTGTTTCCATAGCATGGTTCATGTAATTTTATATTTTCTCTATGATCTAATTTTATCTTTACATCTCTATTGTTAAGATATTATGCATTTTCTATATCTATCCCAAATGTTTGTACAAACTATCTCAAATGCTTGTTGTTTGTAGCATTGATATCGCGACTATACTATTGTACTTATTTGATTGATTTGTAGTGCATTATTGTTGGAATTATCATCCATATGATGTCCATGTGAATCATTTATATTTATTCTACTCTTCATGGCCATGGGATATACTATCTTTTTCTTACTCTTTGGGAATCCACACCTAGGACATCACCATTTTTGCTTCTTCATTGTTGGATCAAGGTCGCAGCCTGCCATTTCTATCTTAGATTTGTATCTCTTAAATATTTGTCATTGTAAAAAATGGATTAGATTAGAGGATTTGAAATTTTTAAATTTCTTCCAATGTTGGAACACTGCCTTGGTGCATGTTTTTTTAATCATCGGGATTCCATGGGCATTATTATTGTTTTATTGAGACACATGTAGTTTATCTCAGATACATAGGATGGTATATATATGTAAATGTTGTTCCTTTCTCTACAGGGAATATATGTGAATCTTGGTTTCATCTCTTTGAGAGATGCTGATGAAGGGTGCTCCCCTTAATACCACAAACACACAACAGAAACAGAGAAGCAACAACAATTTGCAAGAACAGAAAATGGACTTCTTATTATCTCCACAAATGCAGAATTACAAACTTTCAGAATTACAATATGCAAAGCCACATGGGCATTCCCCTT
>MU223038.1:2377020-2401016 GCA_018584345.1 Thuja plicata | reverse complement strand
TGAAGGAAAATTATTTTCTTCTATTTTAGGTGACCCAACTTCCGGAGACCATAAGTCATCACCAGTTGACTCGATTGACTATTATAACCCCATTTCGGAAATGCCACGAAGCGCTCTACAACAACTCAATATGCAAGCATCATCGAGCCTAAACTTCAACCTCATCTGGGGCCTCTAAAGCCTTCAAAACTGAGCTCGAAGTTTCTGTACCCTATTTTCAATACCGAAAATTTTCAATATCTTCAAAACTAGACCTGATCTGGCCATGAAACTTTACTGGCAAGCTGATATGACTGAGATGAACCTCCACATGCAAAATCAGAACATTCCGAGATCGTTTGGCCAACTTACTAAAAATAGCAAGTTTCCATAAATAGCAGCTCTGCACAAGGTAGCCCTTATTGAAGAGAAAACAAAAATATTTTTGGGTGATGCAAGATTGCCCTTACACCCAGGATTCTCCTGCATCAGATGCACATGTAAATAAAACACATTACATCATATTCTTGTTGTCTCCTTGAAATGCAAATGCTATTTTGATTCAAATACATGTAGATTTTTGAAACACACATATGCAATGTTGTTTACCTTTTCTAAGACACATATACTGCTTCATCTTTGTTGGGGTATGAGATACATATGTTGTTTTTTTATCTTTTCTGAGATGAAATGCATCATACTTATCGCTTCTCTAGGATATTATGTTGTTACTTCCATATGGCTTTGTGTCTCTGCAAGTGGATTGATCAAGCATCACTGATATTGTTCAAACTTTTCTCCAAACATTTTAATGCTAATTTTTTCCCTAGATGCATTAATGTCACTTTTCTCAGCTCCATGAGATTCATGGGACATTCTTAATGTTGTTTAAAACTGTTATGCAACAATACCCCATACTAGACTTACTGAGATACACTGCTTCTCCTTGTAATCTTGCATCATGCAAATGTGTTGTTGCTATTTTGTGTGGTATATATGCTGCTCCATTATCTTTGTATCAATTTTTTGGGAATTGGGAGTACTACTTTAATTTCTAATTTTGTGCATGAACCTCCATTATTTGCTTTGGAATATCTGTTATGATGTAACCTGTATTGAATCTTTGAGCTTATCAACCCATCAATTGACTGTTGTTTTGTACATTCTTGAGTTGTCATTAGATTTCACTTGGCACTATTGAGTACGTCTTCTAACACATCCTTGATGGACAAGTAGTTACCCGCTTATGATTGTCCTTCTACATGGTTGAATAATGACTATTTTGGATGTAGAATCACATTGTTTAGTTGGGGAATGGTGCTCCATTAGTCTTGCACTATTATGGGGCTGGATCCTTCATGCACCATTATATCTTTCTTGAATGATGCATACCATTCTATCTTCTTGTATCTTGAATGCTCCATGGGTACTAGTGCTTCATTGACTATTCCTTTTTTGGATCAATGCTCCTCCCTGGGGCTATGGTGAAAATTAGAAACTTTATGAAATTGGAATTTCTGATAAGCCTCACAACTTCAATGTGAGGTAATATGAGGGCTTGGCACTTTTATCATGAGTTTTCTCGTCCTATCAACTAGGTTTTTCCAAGAGGATCTTTGAGGGACCCCTAACAGTTCCCACATTGTAAAGAAACACCATTATTTATACTTTTGGGGAATACAACACCTTCATAAGTGTTTTTTGTCAGACATGGTTATACTTCAAAGGTTGCCTATGATGGCTACCTATGCCTGAGCAAGGGCACTTATTACAATTTAATGAAATGTCATATTTTCTTCTGTATATGCTCATGGAACAAACATGTTAAGTAAAACATGACACTTCTCCTTTTTTTGCATCATTTGAGTCTTCATGTGCCTTGAGCATGGATTATCTTTTGATAGTTCATGATTATGTATGGACATGTATGATTGTGGATGTAGATAGGTCATTGGGTATTACTTATTGCTTAGATTTTAAGGATCTAACCCATCTTCATTATTTCCGACACTAGAGTAATTCTAGAGTTGGAAAGGATTCAACATTCTTCCTTTTAACAGGCAATAAATTGTACCCCTTTATCTGTTTATGTTTCAGTTATGCATGTATATATGTAGCCAACAGATTTTTAAGGTTGGCTATGATCACAGCCTGTGTGAGCTCTTCTGATTTTCTTTATTCTCTTTACTTCACATGTATACCATCCATGATTAAATTCTATAAATGATCAATTATATGATATTTTATTTACTTCATTGGATAGCTTACTTTATTTCCTTTTCTGCACTTCAGCCTAGCTCATAAATGAACTCAAATCTTATCTAGACCACTAAATAACTTGGAAACTAGGGTATTATAGAAATTCACCTAGTAAATACACTAACAATACCAACCAATTTAATGAACAAGAAAATTTTGTAACATTTATGGAAACCTCATCTAAGTGCTTTCCTACTAAGTACCTCTTGACGAGTTTCCTTTCCACTATCACTTAGGCATAGAGTCCCTTGGAATCCATCTAAAAACTTAACAACTCCTTCTAAAACAAAACCACTAAGTGCCTAAGATAGATTGGTATTATTCTTAGGGTCACAACAAGTAAGTATTGATGGATTGTATCAGTGCCCGCTTGACTCACTAATATCAATTATCGATGCTTGCTTGAAGAGGGTTGAAGGATGACATCAATGTTTCTTTGTCTTATTACTAACATCTAGAATTAGGGAAAACACAATAAATAAAAGTAAAATACACTTGTGCTACAACACTTAGGGAACACACAAAACTGATCTGCAAAAAAACTAACTACTAATGTATAGGGGGTAGTTCTTTCACCTCAATAGCATGACTTTAGGTGAATCTTATTCATAGGAATGGTAAATTATTCTCCATCCATGGTAGATAACTAGAAGGAATTGCAAGATTTTCATTTTGTAATCATAAAGGTCCCACTCCACATTGCAGAAAATTTAGTGTGCCTTTCGGGTTTACTTTTTAATTCATCCCACTTAAGGACCAGGTCTCCCTCTTTGAAAACTCTGGGCATAGCTTTATTGTCAAAAAATTTCTTCATTTGAGCATGATGAGCTTCTATATTTTCTAGGGCTAGTTTTCTTGTCTCCTCAAGCTCAATCAATTCAGCAAGTCTAACTTGCATAGAATCCTCTTGTATTAATTGAAGCTCCTTAATCAAATTTAGAGCATGTATTTCAATAGAAATAGGAACTCTAGCTTCTCTTCCATAAAATAGAATGTAGGGAGAATTACCTATGGATATTTTTGGGTTTATCCTATCTACCCACAAGGTCAGCTTCAGCTTGTTGTGCTAGTCTCTTTGGTTCCCCTCAAAGGTCTGCTTGATGATTCTTATCAGGTTCTTATTAGTTGAATTTGCCTGACCATTACCCTGAGGGTAATAGTTGGATGAATTATTTATAATAATGTTTTGATTCACTAAACATTCATAAATCTTCATCCCCAGGAAAGCTAACGCATTGTCTGAGATGATTAAATTAGGTGTGCCAAACTTTACCACAATATCTTAGTACAAGTTAAGGACAAATCTTTCATTTACATCCTTTAGTGGCATAGCCTCTCTCCATTTAGTAAATTAATCTATTATTGTAAGAATCCACTTGTTTCCAGCATTGGAAGGTTGATTTACAGGGCCAATGAAGTCCAATCCCCACTTTGTGAAGGGTTTTTCTACATTGAGGAGGCAATGGGAAAGATGCCATCTTTTGCTTTCCTGAAAATAGAGCACATTTTTTGCATATTCTTACCCAAGCAAAGGCATCCTTGTGTTGGTTAGGCCACTAATACCCTACTCTCATCACCTTTAGGATAGTAGTTCTTGCTACAAAATGGCCTCTAGATGCTCCATCATGGAACTCCTCAAGAATTTTGTCTATCTGTTTTGGAAAATTATAATATTTTCTATATAAGACACCATCCAGAATGATAAAAGGAATGGGTTGAAGCTGGAAATACCTCATTTTTTCTCTATCAAGACCTTGGGGACATTCACTGGTTAGGAGGTAGGGTTTCATTTATGTTATCCAGCTTGTAGGATCTGCATTCTAATTTATTAAGACAACATCTTCTTCTTGTTGATTGTTGTCATCTTTTCCTTATGCCATTTGTTTACATAATCCTTTACTTCTTATCAACTTGGTAAATTTGATTTGAACCTCATAATCCATTACCTTAGTAATCCAACCAGCTCTTTTGTGGTTTAATTCTTTGTTCAAAAGGAAATCCTTAATGCAAGGGTGTGAAACCATGAGATGAACTGTATTATTAGAAAGCAACTGTCTAAAATTTTCAAACTTCTTACCACTGCTAAGACATGCTTCTCCACAGAGGTGTAGTTAAACTCATATCCATCTAAACCTTGACTGTAGAAGGCCACTAGTTGCCCTTGTTTATTATTATTATGTTGAACTAACATAGCAGATATGGTGTCAGTATTCCTAAATGCATAAAGAGTGAAATCCTTTGAAAAGTTGAGGTTTATTACAGTAGGGGCTGATTCTATTGCCTCTTTTACCTCTTCAAAGAAATTTTTACCTTCACTTGTCCAATATAAGACTGCATTCTTTTCTAGCATCTATGTCATAGGCTTTAACAATGCTATTACATTTGGGCTGAATCTCCTCAAGAAATTGATTCTCCCCAAGAAGCTTTGTAGCCCCTTCTTGTGTGTTGGTAATGGAAACACCAGGATTGCACTTATCCTTTCATGGTCAATGGTTGTACCCTCTTTAGAAACAATATGTCCTAGAAGTCTACCTTCATGGACAACAAAGATGCAATTCTTTGGGTTCAAGGAGACTCCAAATTCCCTGCATCTCTCAAAGATCTGTCTCAAATGAACCAAGTCCTCACTAGTATTCTTTGAAAAAATAGTTATGTCATCTAGATAAACTAGGACAAACTTATACATTAGGATAAAAAATTCCATCTCCATAGATTTCTAGAAGGTTGTACCAGCATTAGACAACCCAAAAGACATCTATTTCTATTCCATGGTGCCCCCACTTAGTTTTAAAGGTTGTCTTATAATGGTCCTCCTCTTTTACAAGGATCTGATTATATCTATAAAAGTTGTCTAGCAATGAAAATATATTAGATCCTGATACCTACTAAACTATTTGTTCCATGGATGGTAGTGGATGGTGATCTTTAAGTGAGGCCCAATTCAGATCCCCAAAATATACACACAACCAAATCTCACCATTTGTCTTCCTGGAAAGCACCAAATTAGAAACCCAAGAAGTATGCTTGATAGGGAATATAATGTTAGCCTCAATCACCTTTCTTAATTATGTTTTCATTAACACCTCTAACTTGGGGTTAATAAGGCTCTACTTTTGTCCCATGGGCTTAGCATTGGGTTCAAAATCAATAGTGTATTGAGCTAAATGACAGCCAAATCCTTTCAAGTCATAGTAATCCCATGTAAACACATCAATAAATTCCTGGCATAATGAGAGAAAATCTTGCTGCTCAGGTTGAGTACATACCTTTTCAAGTTTTAGGAACTTATCCGAGTATCTCAATGGGTTGATAGTGTTCCTCCTTCATAGTAATGCTTGCCTTATCTCCCCTAAGGTGGTCATCAGAGTTAAAGATAGAATCAAGGGTGACTAATCCCTTGGGTAAGTTGTTAGTTTTCAATTGCAACTTCTAATCATTGTATTTATGGGAATACTTACTCTGATTAACATTAGAGAATTCAGCTTATTACATCAAAAAATTTAAGATTTTTTCATCACTTTCAAAGATTTTCTAGCTTACCTGATTGTCTGGAACTGAAGGTCTCTCAAGGATCTTAATATACTGCTACATTCTAGTAGTCTTGACTTCCTTAGGAATGTCATATTCAGCTCCCATGGCAGCAAAATTATCTGCTTGCATGTTTTGGTTCCTTGGAATAGAGGTTAATTTAAAGGCATCAAAGCCTTCAATTAGATCCCAGACCATGTGCTTGTAAATATTGAGCACATCATTCTTGGTGATGTTGATATTAAAAATCTAATTAACTATCATCTCACTATCACCAAAGACTTGTAAACATTTGATACCCTTCTTTCTGGCACACTCTAAGCTATGAATCATAGCTTCATACCTTGCTGTGTTATTAGAGAAGATAAAGGAAAAGTGTATAGCAAAATAATACCTTTTCTTTTCTGGTGAAATTAGTACAGCACCTCCTTCAGCATCAATCTAGCTCCTGGCACCATCAAAGGATAACTGCCATAGATCATTATGTTTTTGTTCTGGAGTCTTACCCTCCTTCTTCATCAAGTTTGAGATAACAACATTCTTCTCATGGATAATATACATCCCTATGCCAAACACCTCCTTGTTCCTAAAGGGACCATCCTCTGGGTTCTCCTCTTCCCACTCATCCAAGCTAATGTCTAGGATATTATCAGTAGTGGTTTGTTTATCTGAGACAACAAGATATTGTTCATGGAATGTTAGGTTGGCATTGATGGGGCTAGGTGTATAGGCCTCCACATGATCTTTTGCAAAGGTTTCTAATTTTATTCTAACCTTTGTAACATACCTACTTTTCAAATATAGGTGAAACCAATCTAATGAAATATATCCACCCAACTTGGTAGTAAAGTCTCTTCTAAGGCAAATGGCTAAGTAGGGTGGTAGGTCAATAACATAGACATCTTGAGGGATTGAGAAGTTAGGACACTCGTGCAATGTGAGACTTAGGTCCTTCATGAATCCAAATGTACTGACTGATGATCCATCTAATTGGACAATAGGCCTACGTAGAGGCTCATATGATAACCCCAAGGTGTCAACTAACTTCTTGGGTATAACTAAGTTTATTACTCCTGAGTCAAACTTACAGTTATACACTAGAAATTTTCCAATAAATAGAGTGACATAGAAATGAGGAGGATTGATGTGTGGAGTCTCTTGATTATTCATGGGCAGAAAGCTATCTTTTACACTTTGTTGATCTTTTTGAGGCACATCAACAATCAAAACCCTAGGTTTCTCTAAAATGCCCTTTTTAGTTAATGAAATCTTAGACAAATCATCAAGTATTAATTCATTTTTCCCAGGAATGGCTAAAGTATCTAGCATAGATATACTTATAGAAATTTTCTTCATCGATTCTACAATATTGTAGGAAACCAAGATTACCTTTGGTTTTCCTTTTCCTATAGAAACCTCTGATCATTCTGGCATAGGCTATGTCACTATCTTCATATTTTCCTTAGCTGACATAGGTTGTCCCCAAGGCAAAATTTGAATAACCTCAGTGGTGCATGAGCACCTAGGCTAATACCTAATGTAAAATTTTGATGTGGCTTGTACTAACCTTAGAAAATTTAGTAGTGTTTATTTTTTACCTTAGGAGTTCTTGAAATTTTTTCCCTTGGTGGATTTGACTAGGATCAATCCAACCTTGCGGTTTTATGCTTTGTTAGTGTTTAGTGCTAATTTAGCCTAAAAGTGGGAAATTGGGTCCAAAAGCCTTCAAGGCTTAGGAAAGGTTAGAAATGTGCCCAAAAATTCCTTTAGTATATTTTTACATCATTTCATGTTGATTAGAGGTCATTAGGATAGGTTTTGGGCAAAGATGCAAAAGTTGTCAAAATGTTGTCATGACAACATTTGCAATTTTTAAAAGTTGCATGACAACATTTTGTAGTATTCGATTCCTTTCAAAGTGTGATGATGGGTTGTTGTTGTAATGGCCTATCATAATGGGGAAATCATATTTAGACATGGAGTATCCTATTTCCTGAGGCAAGTGGATGTAATGTGTTTTTTGAATTTGCAAGAAGAAGCTTTGTTTAGTGTTTTTGCTCAAAGTCGAATACTTTGGTGTTTGAGTGTTAGTAAATGGATTGAAGTGATCTAGTGTTGCATTCACGTATTAGAGGTATTTTTAAGTAGTTTTTATTTAGAGTGTAATTTTTTTTGAGTTCATTGGATTATATTTTTAAATTGTTTTATTAGTTGCACTATTGTTGTTCTTGATAGGGAAGATTTGAGAAAAATGGCTCCCCCATAGAATCCAACCATAAATTTCATCATGGTATGGATGAATATGGTAGGGTATCCTCTTTATAGTGTATATATGAGTGTAGGAGTCTATGAGAGAAAGGTAGCTATATTTAAAGGCGAGCTGTAAGGCGAGTCCTATACACCAGGTTAGGTGTTTTCCAGAATTCTAATGGTGTTTGATTAGAGGGAAAACATTGAAAGAATGGAACCAAGTATGTTTTATTAAGCACAAAGGTCCTAAAAATATATCCTAGATAGATTATGTGTTATCCAATCCATTAAGATAGATTTCTAAGTAGAAATCATCAGAATACACAAAAGTAGCCCAATTAGCCCTATTAGGCCTGAATTCTAGGAACCCACTGTACGGAGGGCCTAGAATCCTAAGACCACCAAAATATTTTGTGTCTTGGAAAAGGGTGTTATAATATACAATTTGTTTTGAGGTTATTTTGGAAAATTTTGAAAGAAGTGGGAAAAAATCACTGATTAGGGCTAATTGACCTATTCGGCCTAAAAGACCAAATTCACCTAAGGTCTTGAGATCATTTGGAAAAACCTTGAGGCCCTATTCAAATTGGATCATATGGATTGAAATGAGTTGGATTATCATGTAATACACCCCTAGAAAGAATTTTGATGAAATATTATATGAAAATGCACTTGGAGACATCTAAGGAGAAAGGAATTTAAGAGCATTTTGTTGATAGATACCCCAAGGTGAAGCACAAAGGGTACTAACTCATAGATTAGTGTTGGAGAAGTCCTAGGCTAGCTAAGGAAGGGATTGAAGGATCCAAGAAGAGAGGATAGGATCTTGTGAAGGCTAGGAACATGAAGTGTCCTATATAGGCTTGTGCAAGCAAACCTTGATTATTTTCTATCAGATTGGTATCAAAGCCAATCAGATTCGGCTTGTGGTGAATGTTTCAACTAGAAGAGTCAGTAGGAGAGTCTACAATGGTGACAAATGAAAAGCTTGCAAAGAAAGTGGAAGAGAAAGAAGAAGAGAATATATTTATCAGAGAGAGATTGGCCTAACTAGAACACAACGTGGACCAAGTGGAAGAAAAAAATGAGAAAGTCAAGGATAAAGTTTAAGTAAAGAGAAAAGACATAGCCTTAGATGATGAAGTCCTTGAAGACAACCCTCTCCTTAGTAAACAACCCTTCTTGAAAGAATTAAAAGGATTGGTTGGAAAGGCATTGGAAGGAGTTCCTATCTTTAGTGGAAAGATGGAACCAAAGATAGCCCTAGATTTGATTGAAGGACTTGAGAATCACTTTGAATGTGATGGAATAACTGAAGCCCAAAAGGTTAAGGTAGCAAAGGATAGACTTAGAGGGTCTAAAATGACTTGGTGGAAATTCATCCAAGATGAGAGGGTTAAAGAAGGAAATAAAACCATAGCCACTTGAAAAGCTATGGTAACCAAAATTAGAGAAGCATATGTACCTGAAGACTATTAAATTCAGTTACATAAAAGGAGACAAAGTCTTATACAAAAAGACTCGGATGTTAACTATTACACAAAAGAGTTTCAATGGCTATGCATGAGATCAATAATTGCAGAAGAGAAAAGTGTGAAGGTAGCTAGATACCTTAATGGTCTTAAATGGACTATCAAAGATTAATTGATTTTTCTTACTCCTACCACTGTTCATAGATGACACCAACTTGCAATAAAGGTGGAAGATAAACTAAGAAAGAAACGAGACTCAAGCACTACAAGAGGAATATGTAGAGGAAGAGATAACAAAGGTCAAAGAAGTGGATATGGTGGTAGAAGTTAAGAGACTAAGAATCAAGGAGAGACCAAGCTGACTGAACAACAAGAGAAAAGTTTAAGAAGAGGAAGCTTCTGTAATGCCCCGCTAGGGAACCCAGGAGAACTAACCTAAACTTGAAACTGAGTTAACATGATTTTTTTTAAATGTTTACAAACAATAATGATAACAATACGAAAGAAATGCAATGAAGTACATGACATACACATAAGTACAACTCATACATAGATACCAATCCTCGAGGGTTCCTTGACATAGAATTACTTAAGAAAAATAACCTACGAGAATAACTATAAAGAACTAATACAAAGGAAACATGAACTGAATCCATAATATACATCTCATAACTCACACCCTCTACACATGATGCAAGGTATGTAGTAATCACTCTAATACAAGTATGATACAACAACTAATATAGGTATCACATTTGATACACTATTACAAGATCACAATTAATGAAAACAACACAATACATCCTCCAAAGGATATCAACTAATAAACACATATGGTTACAAATATACAACTCATGAAACTGAACCAGTCTCCATAAGAATAGGAAGAATAATAATTGCATCAATGATCATCCAAGCATGAATAAGAACTGTCAAAATCTCAATGGTAATAATAATCACTACCACCCGACCGTGTGGAACCAAAGGTCCACTCCCACCATGCTGAGGAGATAATAATAGGCCCACTCACACAGGTATACAACATGAAGGTAATCAAAGGTTTAGAATCTATTATAAAGAATCACATAGGAAGATCCTAGAAGCTTTTTGATCACAACTAAAAAGACTAAAGAAAAAGTATAAGGATGGAAAGATCAAGACAACTGGAAATCCAAGATCAAACAAAGGTGCACCACCCAAAGACAAACGAACATACATAAGATATCCAAAACACCAACATAAACCAAAAACTGAATCCAAAAGCCAAATGTCAAAGACACAACCCTAAAATGTATAGCAAGACCTATGGAGGAGACTTAGGCTACATTCTATGGGAGTTTCATCAAATGGTCAATAACTTGAGTTACCTTGGACTGGCCTCTATGGACCCTAGACCTCTCAATTATGACTCATGTGGAGCTAGGATACCCTCTCATGAAGATGATGAATCTAACCATACCTAATCTAGGTATCAACTCATTCTTATCCTTGGTCAGTGTTAGCACTAAAGGCATAAGTGAGGCATCATGATCAATCTTGTATTTAATGTTAACCCCAAGATTTATTATTAAGTTATCACTTATTAATCAACTTACGATAGGTCACCCTAGACTGGCCTCTTTGGGCCTTGGAATCCTATTGTAATCTACTCCCCTAAGATGCACCTAACTAACCACCCCCTAACTCAAGGTCAAATAAAACTCATGAACTCATAAACTTGTTCCTACCCATATAGGAATTATTGGTTCTCAACTAACCAAACAATATGAAAACTCCTCACAGATCACATAACATGAGTTCAATAAACCTAGGTTCATGAAGGACAATCGAACCAACATATCAAAATAAGAAACATGTACTGGAAAAACATGCAAGATACCATGCTAAATCAATCCCAAAATAATTATACATGTGGAATACACACATCAACCTAATAACATCTACATGAATACGTCATGGCATGATATAGCACATTTTTAAAAGAGGCAAATATAGAATGCAGTGATAAACAAATTTATAACTACATGTTATGCAAATTCATTTATCCTGTAAAATTACTAACCCAAAATAATTCAATTTTCAAAATGAAATGCACAAATAGCCTCTATAAATTAATTTATAAAAACTGATAAATTAATCTATTCATATTTACTAAATTAACACTATAATTACACCATGTATATAAAACTCTCATTAAAGTAATTGCCCTAATAAGACTAAGATCTCTTTATATATACAAATATTAATATCCAACTAATATTTTAATATATAAATGATTAAATAATATTATAAATAAACTGAATATTAATTATTAAAATAACTAATAAAAATATCTTCCCAACTAACAATTAACAATCACTTTTAATAACAATAAAAAAAACAATCTTTAAATTATATATGTTAATTAGAACTAACTTTAATTAATCTAAATTAAAACCAAATTAAATTTAAAATAAATTTAAACAATATTAATTTAAACTAAGTTAATCTTAATAAATAAATTAAAAAAAAAAAACTAAAAAAAATAAATGACATATAACTAAATTAAAAATCACTAAGTCTCTTTTTAAACAGCATCGAAAACACTCCTACTCCTTTTTTCTTGGGAGAACTCAGGTGCGGGTAAAAGAAAGAATGGGGGGTGCAGTGGCTGCCACCACCTACCCAACCATTTCAACTTTTAAATTTTCTTTTTAAAAAGCTTTCTTTTTCTTTTCTTTTAATTATAGTTCTTTGTTTTTTTTATTTATATATATTTAATAAACAACTTGTTTATTATAATATATATGTTATTTTTTTTCTAGTGAATTTTTTTTTTAAACCAGACTGTATTTTTTATAAAAGCTGCAAGCATATATATATATATATATATATATATATATATATATATATACACATATAAAACTAATTTTTTTCAACAATAATTTTAGAAGGACAATTTTTTTTTTTCAAGAGTAATTTACAAGGCTATATTCTTAAAAATATAGGCATTTTTTTTCCACAAAAAATCTAAATAAACAAGAATGGATTTTTCTTTCCTTTTCAACATGCAAGATGATAAAAACAAGAAGGATCTACATTTTTTTAAATATAATTATTTATTTTCTCAAGAAGAGCTTTCTTGTTTCCTAGCATGCAAATTAACCTTGTTTTCTTTTTTTCCTGTAGATTTGATCAGGGGTTTGGGCAAAGACATGGTGAAGGTATGAATTCATCGTTCCATGGCAAGGAGTTACAAATCTGAGAGTTTCAAGAAAAATCAACAACATTTATCAAATTTCCATTCAAAGAGGAATTTTTTCCAAAAAATGAAACCCTAAGGGTAGTTCTCAAACAGAATACTTTCATAAAAAAAACCTTATGCCTAATTGGCATTCAACACCCAAAAATGAAAGCCTTATGCTCACAATCACAGATTTGATAAGAAAACATGGAGGAAAACACAAATTGAAACCAAGATTATATTTCTCAATTTTAAATCAATGAAACTATCAAATACCTCAAACAAGGAAGATCACATAAAGGGTCCTAGCTTTCAGATGCATGGAAGACGGGGGTCTAAAAGCTAGAATTCAAAAGATGAAGACCCTACCTCAATAACTGATGAGAAGCACAGTTTCACAATCCAAGCAAGAAGAATCCACAAATCCAAGCAAGCTCTCTCAAAACTCCAATCACCTGATTTCCCCTTCTCCCTGATTGAACAACCTCCAAAAAGGCCTCCAATCCAAAGATATAGATAATCCAAGCAATTAGGTTTTCAAAAATGTGAAAACCCTAAAGGGAAAATGAATTATCTAATTATTAATTAAAATAATTCTTTTATTTTCAATTTCACTCAAAGCATTCAAAAACTCAGCTTTATAATATCAAAGCAAAGTGTTAAATTGAAAATGCATGAGATAATATTTCAATTAAATAAATCAGTTAACCATGCAACTTAAAGTGATATTCAATAATTCAACTATGCATAATTAATCAAAATTAATTGAATTTAATATTTATTAAATCTCAATTACTTAAATCATGACTTAATAATTAAATCAATTAATCAAATATAGGCAATTAATTAATATTTAATTATTAAATAGCGATATATTTCATATATCAAAGTTTTAACCTTATTATAGGTGCAATAATTAACATTAATATTTACCATAAAAATTCATTAAATAAATCAAGCTAAAAGCATTATCAAATCACCTGAAACCTATCTAAATAGATAATCAACCGAAACAGACAATCAACTAAAACAGAACCACAAACACATAAATAGGCTCACAAATCCATGCCACTTGACAAATTCAAACACTAGGTTAGTCAATCAGATTATTTGTCCATCAATAGGACAAAATAAGGGTTTTGGGTATGGATTTGGACCTGATACTATCTCCCCTCTTACCATTGAGATATTGCGATAGGGCACACTCACTCCTGCTAATTCAGGGAAGACGTAGCTCGGTACCTACAAACCTATCATCACAAAGATGAGCATACATGCATATAATATAGCAAATAATGGTTGAGACTAGTTTATCGTGTGGATCTCACCAAAGCATGTAACTACGACTCTGTCCCATACCATATCAAGCACATCAAACAATAATGCAAAACATATAAATGATCCATGAGCATATAAATCTAGGGTCAGTATTGTTAGAAAACCATAAATGAAATGACATCCTAACATATACATAAGCATCATGAAATAACCATAAATCATATGCAAACAAGAGATATAACACTCTAAAAAATGAATCAATAACATACTGAAATATGATACATAAATATCCTCTAAACCATCTAAAATAAACCACACATACATGAAGAGGGCCTAAAAGAGTTTGGCAACCGAAACTGAAAAGCAAACTAAGAGGTGGGTATTACAGCCTCCTCCCCTAAAACTAGGCTTACTCTTGGAAGCCTACAACAAAGATAAATATATGAATCTCTCAACTCAAATCATCAAACCGAGTCACAAAAGAATCAATGTGTGGGTCCCATAGGACCCTTCCCTGGTCTCTAACTTGAACACTAAGGATCATTCCCTACTGAAGGAATGCAAAAACTAGTTGCTGGTCCTCTACTCGCAACCCCACTCATAGTATCATGATACATAGCTAGAGGATGATCATACGCTGCATACGCTCCATGAGACATACCAACATTCCCAACTGTAGGATTAGAAGCTACTAGCCTCTATCCCAAGAACTATGATACAAGCTAAGGACAATTGGCCGCAATATGACCAAGCTGCCCACAAGAATAACAACCCCCTCTACTACCACCTCCTCTAACTAAAGGTGCACTAGACTGATGGAAACTGCCCCCACTAGCATCCTGATGCGAACTCTGAACTAACCGATTAGTCCTATTACGCATACTGTGTAGCCAATTGTGATAGTTCCCCGCCTGAGAACCACCACTAGTGCCATGAAAGAATCTCTTACCCTACTGGCTCTGGTTACCCTTCGAACCTATAAGAGGGTTTCTATAATTTCCAGCTCCGTAAGATTGATTACCTCTGTTGCTAGGTGCTCTAAACTGCATTCCCAACTTCCCACCATGGCCCAACGCTAGGTTCGCCTCTGCAAGGGTAGCTTTAATAACCACTTCCCTAAGGCTTGTAGGCTTGAAGAGTCTAACTTCCCCAATGATACATTTGTTGAGGGCCCTAACAAAGTGTTGAACCATAAGGGCCGAATCTTGGCCATAACCATCATACTTCTTGAACTCAAAGAATCAACACTCATATTCTACCACTGACATGGTCAACTACCTCAAGTTATGGCACTCATCCACCTTCTATTGCCTCCACTAATCAGATAGGAAGCACTCTCTAAAGTACTCAAGGAATAACTCCCAAGTCCCTATGTCCATATGGAGACCTAAGTTCTCCTCCTCTATCTTCCACCATCTCGCTGCCAAATTAGAGAGTTGCATTATTGCATACCTAGCTTTAGTATTTCTACTAAAGGGATGCATAGAAAAAATCCTCTCTAATGCGATAAGCCAAGTCTCAACTTCAAATCTTGTTCCTTTCCCATCAAAGGGAGTAGGTGGAACTCTCATGAGATCCCTCATGTGGTTTGCTGCCACAACCTCAGGATTCATTGTAACAGTCCTCCTTGGAGGGCTCCTAGATCTGTCTCTTTCTCTCTTCTCTAACCAAGAATGATGAGAAGCATCCTTCTCCACTCTAACCTGCTTAGGAAGATGACTCAATACCACCTTCAACATCTGCCTAGTGTTTGGCTCTATAGACTCAGCTCGACGCTCATCCCTCTACTCATCTCTGTTGTGCTAATGAGCACTATCCTGACTGACACTCATGGAAAGATTGTGATTCCTACCCCTTCCAAAACCATCAACTCAGCCTCTACCATGACCTCTAGCAGCTCTAGTTTTAGGCATGATTCCTGAATCAACCAGAGAACCAACAACAACTCAAAACCAAAACCAATAATATCAAAAGGAAATCAAATAAACACAAAGCAATGATTTTAAATACATCAGAGTTTTATGTCTATGTTTGTTTCAATGTTTTAAAATCAAAAGATGTCTAATAGGCATACAAATTTCCCAAAGCTCCCAGTTTAGAAATGTGGGCTCTGATACCAAGTGTAATTCCCTGCTAGGGAACCCAGGAGAACTAACCTAAACTTGACACTGAGTTAACAAGATTTTTTTTTTAAAAATGTTTACAAACAATAATGATAACAATGCAGAAGGAATGCAATGAAGTACATGACATACACATAAGTACAACTCATACATAGATACCAATCCTTGAGGGTTCCTTGACATAGAATTACTTAAGAAAAATAACCTACGAGAACAACTATAAAGAACTAATACAAAGGAAACACTAACTAAATCCATAATATACATCTTGTAACTCACATCCTCTACACATGACGCAAGGTATGTAGTAATCACTCTAATACAAGTATGATACAACAACTAATATAGGTATCACATTCGATACACTATTAAAAGATCACAACTGATATGATAAGATAAAAACCTCCAAAGATAAACATGATGAAAACAACACAATACATCCTCCAAAGGATATCAACCAATAACCACATATGGTTACAAATATATAACTCATGAAACTGAACAAGTCTCCGTAAGAATAGGAAGAATAAAAACTGCATCAATGATCATCCAAGCATGAAGAACCGTCGGAATCTCAATGGTAAAAGAATCACTACCACCCGACCACGTGGAACCAAAGGTACACTCCCACCATGCTGAGGATATAGTAATAGGCCCACTCACACGGATATACAACATGAAGGTAATCAAAGGTTTACAAGCCATTATAAAGAATCATATACGAAGATCCTAGAAGCTTTCTGATCACAATGAGAAAGACTAAAGAAAAAGTATAATGATGGAAAGATCAAAACAATTGAAAATTAAAGATCAAATGAAGGTACACCACCCAAAGACTAAGGAACATACATAAGATATCCAAAATACCAACATAAACCAAACACTGAATCAAAAAGCCAAATGTCAAAGACACAACCGTAAAAGGTACATCAAGACCTATGGAGGAGACTTAGGCTACATTCTATGGGAGTGTCATCACATGGTCAATAACTTGAGTTACCCTGGACTACCCTCTCTGGACCTCGGACCTCTCAATTATGACTCATGCAGAGGTAGGATACCCTCTCATGAAGATGAGGAATCTAACCATACCTACTCTAGGTATCAACTCATTCTTATCCTTAGTCAATACTAGCACTAAAGGCATAAGTGAGGCATCATGATCAATCTTGTATTTAATATTAACCCCAAGTTTTATTATTAAGTTATCACTTATTAATCAACTTACGATAGGTCACCCTGGACTTGCCTCTTTGGGCCCTGGAATCCTATTGTAAGACACTCCCCTAAGATGAACCTAACTAACCACCCCCTAACTCAAGGTCAAATAAAACTCATGAACTCATAAATCGGTTCCTACCCATATAGGAACTACTGGTTCTCAACTAACCAAACAATATGAAAAATCCTCACAGATCACATAACAGGAGTTTAATAACCCTAGGTTCATGAAGGACAATCGAACCAACATATCAAAATAAGAAACATGTACTGGAAAAACATGCAAGATACCATGCTAAATCAATCCCAAAATAATTATACAAGCGGAATACACAAATCAACCTAATAACATCTACATGAATACGTCATGGCATGGTATAACACATTTCCAAAAGTGGCAAATATAGAACGTGGTGATAAACAAATTTATAACTACATGTTATGAAATTTCATTTATCCTGTAAAATTACTAACAAAAAATAATCCAATTTTCAAAGTGAAACGCACAAATAGCCTTTATAAATTAATCTATTCATAATTACTAAATTAACACTATAATTACACCATGTATATAAAACACTCATTAAAGTAATTGCCCCAATAAGACTAAAATCTCTTTATATATACAAATATTAATATCCAACTAATATTTTAATATATAAATGATTAAATAATATTATAAATAAACCAAATATTAATTATTAAAATAACTAATAAAAATCTCTTCCCAACTAACAATTAACAATCACTTTTAATAGCAATAAAAAAAAAAAACAATCTTTAAATTATATATGTTAATTAGAACTAACTTTAATCAAACTAAATTACAACCAAATTTAATTTAAAATAAATTTAAAAAATATTAATTTAAATTAAGTAAATCTTAATAAATAAATTAAAAATAAATAAATAAATAAATAACATATAACTAAATTAAAAATCACTAAGTCTCTTTTTAAACACCACCGAAAACACTCTTATTCCCTTTTTCTTGGGAGAACTCACGTGCGGGTAAAAGAAAGAGTGGGGGGGTGCGGTGGCCCCTGCCACCCACCCAACCATTTCAACTTTTAAATTTTCTTTTTAAAAAGCTTTTTTTTTCTTTTCGTTTAATTATAGTTCTTTGTTTTTTATTTATTTATATATATTTAATAAACAACTTATTTATTATAATATTTATGTTATTTTTTTCTTGTGATTTTTTTGTTTTAAGCTAGACTGTATTTTTTATAAAAACAGCAAGCATATATATATATATATATATATATATATATATAAACTAATTTTTTTCAACAATAATTTTAGAAGGGCAATTTCTTCTTTTTTTCAAGAGTAATTTACAAGGCTATATTCTTAACAATATATGCATTTTTTTTCCACAAAAATTCTAAATAAACAAGGATGGATTTTTCTTTCCATTTCAACATGCAAGATGATAAAAACAAGAAGGATCTATATTTTTTAAAATATAATTATTAATTTTCTCAAGAAGAGTTTTCTTGTTTCCTAGCACGCAAATTAACCTTGTTTTCTTGTTTTCCTGCAGATTTGATCAGGGGTTTGGGCAAGGACATGGTGAAGGTATGAATTCATCGTTCCATGGCAAGGAGATAATCTGAGAGTTTCAAGCAAAATCAACAACATTTATCAAATTTCCATTCAAAGAGGAATGTTTCCCAAAAAATGAAACCCTAAGGGCAATTCTCAAACAAAATACTTTAATACAAAAACCCTTATGCCCAATTGGCATTCAACACCCAAAATGAAACCCTTATGATCACAATCACATATTTGATAAGCAAACATGGAGGAAAACACAAATTGCAACCAAGATCATATTTCTCAATTCTAAATCAATGAAACTATCAAATACCCCAAACAAGGAAGATCACACAAAGGGTCCTAGCTTTCAGATGCATGGAAGACGGGGATATGAAAGTTAGAATTCAAAAGATGAAGACCCTACCTCAATAACTAATGAGAAGCATAATTTCACAATCCAAGCAAGAAGAATCCATAAATCCAAGCAAGCTCTCTCAAAACTCCAATCACCTGATTTCTCCTTCTCCTTGATTGGACAACCTCCAAAAAGGCCTCCAATCCAAAGATATAGATAATCCAAGCAATTAGGTTTTCAAAAAACCCTAAAGGGAAAATGAATTATCTAATTATCAATTAGAATAATTCTGTTATTTTCAATTTCACTTAAAGCATGCAAAAACTCAACTTTATAATATCAAAGCAAAGTGTTAAATTGAAAATGCATGAGATAATATTTCAATTAAATAAATCAGTTAACCATACAACTTAAAGTGATATTCAATAATTCAACTATGTACAATTAGTCACAATTAATTGAATTTAATATTTATTAAATCTCAATTAATTAAATATAGGCATTTAATTAATATTTAATTATTAAATAGCCATATATTTCACATATCAAAGTTTTAACCTTATTATAGGTGCAATAATTAACATTAATATTTACCATGAAAATTCATTAAATAAATCAAGCTAAAAGCATCATCAAATCACCTAAAACCCATCTAAATAGATAATCAACCGAAACAGACAATCAACTGAAATAGAACCACAAACACACAAACAGGCTCATGAATCCACGTCACTTGACAGATTCAAACACTAAGGTAGTCAATCAGATTATTTGTCCATCAATAGGACAAAATAAGGGTTTAGGGTATGGATTTGGACCTGATACTACCTCCCCTCTCTTACCATTGAGATATTTTGATAGGGCACGCTCACTCCTGCCAATTATGGGAAGACGTATCCTAGTACCTGCAAACCTGTCATCACAAAGATGAGCATATATGCATATAATATAGAAAACAATGGTTGAGACTAGTTTATCATGTGGATCTCACCGAAGCAAGTAACTACAACTCTGTCCCATACCATATCAAGCACATCAAACAGTAATGCAAAACATATAAATGATCCATGAGAATATAAATCTAGGGTCAGTATTGTTAGAAAACTATAAACAAAATGACATCCTAACATATAAATAAGCATCATGAAATAACCATAAATCATATACAAATGAGAGATATAACACTCTAAGCAATGAATCAATATCATACTGAAATGTGATACATAAATATCCTCTAAACCATCTAAAATAAACTACACATACATGAAAAGGGCCTAAAAGAGTTTGGCAACCGAAATTGAAAAGCAAACTAAGAGGTGGGTATTACAACTTCAATAGAGGAAGATGCTCTAATAAAAATTGGAGAGGAAGAGGTTCCTATTTTGCAACTATGAAATTTTATCACTGCAACTAGTTGGGACATCCTACCTATAGGTGTCTAGAGAAAGGCTCTACTTATCAAGGAAGTGACGAGAGAGTAAAATTTGTGCAAGAGGAGTCTAGTAGGGGGAATAAACACCCTGAGATACCCTTAGAATTAGAGGAAGTAGAAAATATGATGATAAGGATAACATTGATCAAAGAACTAGTTAAAGAGGAGCCAAGTTAGGGAAGAGCACTATTTAGAGTGAAGTGCAAGATGATGGTTAAAGTATGTAGAGTCATCATAGACTCAGGGTCTACTGACAACATTGTGTCAAAGGAGGCAGTTAGTAAACTAAAAATAAAAAGCATTCCACATAGTAACCCATACAAGGTTACTTGGTTGAACAAAAGATAACATGTCCTTGTGAATGAACAAGCATGGGTGGACTTCTCAATTTGAAGATATAAATATAAGGTATAAGGTATTGTGTGACATCCTACCTATGGATGCATGTCTCCTTTTACCTGGAAGGCCATGGAAATTTGACAGACAAGCCATGCATGATGGAGCTAAGAATGCATATTCCTTCAAGAAGGATGGTGTGACTTTCAAAATTTAGTCACTATTGGAAGAAGGAGAAGTGAAAGCCTCTAGCCCTAATGTCCTATTAGTGAGTAAGAAGGAGTTACTAGAAGCCCCATAAGAAGGAGAGGGTGTGGCATATGCTCTGGTTTTGAGGCCAAAGGAAGAAAATGCAGAAAATATAGTCAAGAAGATAGAGATTCCTATAGAAGTACATAAGTTACTTAAGGAGTATAAGGACATTGTCAGTCATGGAAAACCAAAAAGCCTACCCCCTAAGAGAGATATTAGTCACCAAATTGACTTTATCCTAGGAGATACCCTTCCTAACAAGGCTGTTTATAAGATGACCCCTCAACAAAATGAGGAGATTGCTAAACAAATCCAAGAGCTCCTAAACCAAGGCCTCATTAGGAAAAGTATAAGCCCATGTGCTATACCCACTATCCTAGCACCCAAAAAGGGAGGAACTTGGAGGATATGCACTGATTCTAGAGCCATTAACTGAATCACCATTAGGTATAGGTTTGCTATTCCTAGGATAGAAGACCTAATAGATTGTTTAGGAAGAAAAAATTACATTACAAAGATTGACCTAAAAAGTGGTTATCATCAAATTAGGGTCAATGAGGGAGATGAATGGAAGACTTCCTTCAAAACCATAGAAGGTTTGTATGAATGGCTTGTGATGCCATTTGGGATATCAAATGCCCCATCCACATTCATGAGGCTTATGAACGAAGTAATCAAGGACTACATTAGTACGTTTGTTGTAGTGTATTTGGATGATATCCTAATCTTTAGGAGGACTAAAGAAGAACACTTAAGAAATCTAAAAATTGTATTCAAGAGACTGAATTGAGAAAAGATAATGATCAATATGGATAAGTGTGAATTCATAAAGTAGGAGTTAGTGTATCTTGGGTTTGTGTTGTCTCATTGAAACCTCAAGATGGATCTAAGCAAGGTGGAAGCCATCTTCAATTGGCTTACTCTCAAAACTGCAAAAGAGGTGAGAAGCTTTTATGGTTCAGCTCAATATTATAGGAATTTCATTAAGCAGTTTAGTGCTATTTGTGCTCCTATCACTAAAACATTTGGGACCATTTTTCAATGTCTACGTGTCACTTTTTTGACATTGTCCCGTCAGCCTAGCAACAGAGACCAGTGTTGCAGTTTTGGTGTTGGAAACAATGACAACTGTACCATATATCATTATTGTGATGGTACTAACCATCGCAATACAAGCCATCTATGATGGTTACCATACTATTATTACATATTTTAGCTGTCGCTCTTATGACACATAGGCATAGCATTTTGTCTGTCACTATTATGACATGTAGTCGTCGCATTTTAGCTGTCGCTATTACGATAGGTAGGAGGTCGCATTTCGAATATCACTTTTTTAAGACGTGCGATGAATTTTCTATACATGCGATGTTGCTTGTATAGAAAATTTGTCACACGTCTGAATAAAGTGACGTCTAGGTGTCACAATACGAGCTGGCTATAATGTTTATCGTGTTGTCATTGCATTTTATCTGTCGCTATTATGACACCTAGGCATCATAGTTTAGTGTCGTAATTACGATAGACATGTGATGAATTTTCTATACATGCAACATCGAGCTGTCATTAATTTCTAATGGTTTGACGTCGCATGTATTTTTTTAGTGTCACTTTAGAGTTTTTAAGAGTTTAGTGTCCTAGTCTTGCTATTTTTAGTAATTATGGTTTTACTTATTTTGGAACCATGATTTCATGTGCTTTATTGGGATAATTTCATTAGCGGTTAGCCAAATAAATGTAAAACAATAGGTATTACCAAATTAGTTCATCCAAAAACTAGAAGACTGTGACTGTTTGATAAGTACAAGTAGGATTCATGAAAATACATCAAGTGCCTAAAATGAAATAATTAAATAAAATTTATAAATAAGAATACCATTCATGGTTAGTGATTCAAAGCTTCTTTTCCTCCCAGTTTCCAACCCCTAAGACATATCTAGAAAAGAATACAACATCTTTGTAAAATAATACATAACAGCACAAGGGTATTTGCAAAAGTAACCCAAAAAAGAGAGAAAATAATGAGATCAGCATCCATACAATTTTGTACAAGAAATACATAACAAATTTTCTTACATTTAGTGAATTGCCTTCCTCACTATCTTCCCTTGAACCTTCACTGCCACTGTCCCCACTGAAACTGGCAGTTCTATTTAGATCACTAACATATAAGTTATAAACATAAGAAGGTAAGAAAATGAGAGTTTCCTAGAATAGAAACTGATTTATCTAAGCACCATCCTAGACCTTCCCACTGATTATTAAAGTTTAATAATTTTATCAAATTTAGCAGCCTTGAATATCTACCTTTGTGAGAAGGTGCCATTTTCAGTAGCAGGTGCTAGTTTTCCACCTTCTCCTTTACTTGTAACTATTTCGAGCTTTCCCAAACTTCCTTTTACCCTCTTCATTGAATTCCCTCCTTTACCTCCCAAGGACTTTGGCTCTACATCTATGTTTTTTGCAACTTAAGTCTATCTACAGAAAGTAGATATCAAATTTCCATTCAAAAAATTTCTTAAAACATTAAAACATTAACAACTGAGTGCTAAAAATTCTTATGATCATTTTCCATTTAATTACTGCCTACAATATTCTAGTAATTACCATTACGACATCTGTAGGATTTCCATTTGATGGGATTCCATATTGAGTGAATGTGTGTGCACCCTAAAGTTGCAATCAAGATCACAATGTTAGAAAATTAGGATAGTAAAATAGGCCATATGTCCACAATAAAAATAGC
>MU223038.1:2324548-2342595 GCA_018584345.1 Thuja plicata | reverse complement strand
CACACACTTTTTGAGTTCGCAACTTGATCTTTCATATATACCCTTCAGGTTATCAAGTCGGCCCAATAACAAGTTTCAATTAATAAATATTACATTGGTCGGCTGAATAAACATTTACAAATAAAATCCTTTGCAGGCCGACAACAGTGTCCAAAAATGATATTCCAGTGTTGACCAACTGATGCTCGGTGAATATTGTAGATTCTGCGAAAATCCTTTGGTAACCGACTGAACTCGGTAAGCACTGACTTTCCTTCACATTTTCTTTGATGACCGACTGAACTCGGTAAAGACTAAATTTCTTTGTTTGACCGAGAGAACTTGGTAGTAACTAACTTCTCGGTATAGTATTCTGGAGTGCTCGGTAGACTCTGTAAATAGCTTCTCTTACCGTCTGAACTCGGTAGACTTGGTTAACTGCCTTGCTGAACATTCTGAGCACGGTAGACTCTGTCTAATGACTGATATGAAATTTTTGTAACATCAAGGACAATACACAATTAAACAATTGTTTCCAACATCTATGAGTTCATTAGATTAGATTTGTAAATTGTTTTGTTAGTTGCATAGTTTTGTTCTTGACAGGGAAGATGTGAGAAAAATGGCTCCCCCATAGAATCCAACCATGCATTTCATCATGGTCTAGATGTATATGGTAGGGGAGCCTCTATATAGTGTATATATGAGTTTACGATTCTAGGAGAGCAAGGTAGCTATTTTTAAAGGCAGCCCTATGCGAATCCTATACACCCGGTTAGGTGTTTGCCCAAATTCTATTGGTGTTTGATTGCAGATAAAATATTAAAAGAATGGAACCAAGTATGTTTTTGTAAGAAAAGAGGACCTATAGATACCTCCTATAAATATTAGGCATTGACCAATCCATTAAGATAGATTTCTAAGTAGAAATCATCAGACTGCACAAAAATAGCCCAATTAGCCCTATTATGCCAGAATTCTAGGAATCCACTCTGCGGAGGCCCTAGAACCATAAGAACAACAAAATATTTAGTGTCTTGGAAAAGGGTGTCATAATATCCAAAAAAAAATTAGCTTATTTTGGAAAATTGTAAAAGAATTGAGAAAAACTCACTGATTAGGCCTAATTGAACTATTAGGCATTAAATACCAAATTCACGTAAGGTCTTGAGATCATTTGGAAAAACCTTGATTCTCTATTAAAATGGGATCACATGGAGTGAAAGAAGTTGGATTATCATGGAATACACCCCCTACAACACCTTTGATGGAAGAGGAGATGAAAATTCACTTGGCGATATCCAAGAAGGAGTAAGGGATTGAAGAGCATTTTGTTCATAGATACCCCAAGGTGAAGCACTAAGGTTACCAACTCATAGAGTGGTGTTGGAGAATTCCTATGCTAGCTAAGAAAGGGCTTGAAGGATCCTAAAAGAGAGGATAGGATATTATGAATGCTAGGAAGAGGAAGTGTCCTAGATAGGCTTGTGAAAGAAAACCTTGATTGTTTTCTATCACTCAAGCTGTGAAATCACAACCAAGGCCTAATGATCTGTAGAAAATGGTTTCTCTGTTTTAGTGGAATTCATCTTAGACCTTGTGTTAGCTGAAACTGGGACATAGCTCTAGTTTTCACTATGGGGAATGTTAACCCCACATAACTCCTCGCTCTACCAATTCATGAGAGCCACATTAGGTGCACTATTTTCAGTTGGGAAAGCTGGTTGATTTTGTTGAATTTGAGGCCCTTGTGGGATTTAGTGTGGATCCATAACATTGTTTTGCACCATAAGGGTTTGACCAACTTTATTGGGACAAAATCCTTGAATGTGCGGTTGGTTGCATGGAGAAACCCATTCATAATATTGTGCCATATTGTTCCATGGTACTAGAACAAGCTCCCTTGAGGTACTAGGAATGTTAGGGTTATAGGGTTGGGTATCTCTTTTATTATATTTTCTTCCTTGGCCTTGCTGACCTAACTAATAAGGGGGTCTAATTTTCTGGTATTGACCCTAATAAGGAGCTTGGTAAGGCTGTGTTATTAAATGAAATTATCCCTTTCTTATATAATTTATTCTTTACTCTATATACCTTTAAGGAAATAACAATCTCACACTAATAGTTGGATAAAGAATACATGATACTTGACCATCATAATTATGGCACAACTCCTATTTAGATTTTTAATTAATTTTTAAATGATCAAAATTGTATTTTTGAGAACATACTTTTCACTAGAAAGTAAATAAGGCATTCACAATAATTTACACATAAATATGTCTCAATCATTACGCTGAAAATAAATATATGGAATCTAAAAATCCCATAGACTTCAGTTTACTAAACATCTAAAAATATGAAACTAAAAAAATTAAACTACTAAGGCTAAGAAAGATTTACTTCAAGAAAGAATTCTGATCAACCAAAGATACCCCAATAGAGATCAATTCACCAATATAAACCAACAAATTTATAACTGTGGAAATTTTTCTTTCATTGATTTTAGGAAAACCATCTTCAAAGTAAATCTAAGAAAATTCACACCAAAATAAACTAAAAGACATCAATAAGTAATTCTATCTAATTCTCCAAAAATTGTTATTTTCCAATTCAAAGTTTTTCCTAGCTATCTATAGCCATTAGTTTAGAGAATACAATTATAGCCTAGAAAGCTCTCCCAGAGTTTTGGGATGAAAAGAGTTTTGAAACTAAAAACATTACTAAAACTAAGGAACAAGAAAAATGACTAAAAGCACTCCGAGATTTGTAGAGCATGATCACAAAGTGACAGATGATCTGGAGCCCATAGAATGGTCATGAGAAATGTTGGAGGCATGGGCATTCCTCCACTCCTTATGTGTGTTGGAAATACTAATGATATTGGCATGATGTAGAAAGGTAATATGGATTATCCTCTATTTCAGAACTTTCTTGTCCTTGCACACCTGCATGATTTTTTGTTTGTGAGACTCTAGATGATCAACACATACTACAAATATGGCTTCAATATTAGCCATAAATTTTAAATATTCAATTGTTAGGTCTTTATTATCCCTTATGGTTGAAATCTCCCTTTCAAACTCTTGGGTCATCTCCCATGCATCTTTGATGTTTTGACCATCTTCACTCATTGTAGTAATGTTTAGACACTTCAGATCCTTCTGCATTATGTGTGTCAGTCCCTTTAATTTGTTCATAAAATAGGTAGCTCCTTCATATATTGCCTTGATGACTAAATTCTACCAGTCAATACTCTTAATGGAGACATAAATGACATCTTCATCTAGGCCTCAGACTATTTTTTTAGAAAGGATCTTTGTTACTCCATATTTTTTAATCTTTTTCATTTGATTCATTAAATTATCCCATTTGTTTTTTCCCTTTTTTCCATTGAGGGAGCTCTGTTAGTGTTTCTGAGATTGATGTTGTAATGGTTCCATGCGTTTGAATTAACTAGGTGATATAGTCATCTCTACGTTGGATCATGCCCTCTATCCACTTGTCAAACACATCAATAATGAGTTTGTTCCTATGAATCTAATCTAGAGTCTTCATGACCTCATGACAATGATGGTAAAAGGATTGATGTACTTGAGCTAATGGTAGAGGACTAGGATACCAGACTTACTATATGAATTCTGCCAAATTTTTTACTATGGCCTTCAGTTCTTTCCTATCCTTCTCATCCTTGAAAGTGTTATACAACATCTTCTTAGTAGATTTTTCTAGATGCTTTGAATCCATTTCTCTGGTTGCAACTCCAAGATCTATCTTTTCAACTATAAATTCACCTCTAGTAGCTTTGTTGATATCCTTATCTTCCTGAGGAACTGCTTGCTCAGCAACCTAGCATCCCATTTTCTCATCTATGTCAATCATAGACTCAATCCTGATTCTTTTTGGCTTAATTATAGTCCCCAAGCATTTTCTAACCATGTCTTCCACTGGTAGTGTAATAGGAAACACATTTCTTTTCTTACTAATTGATGTCTCTAGCCATTTGAGTGTAAGAGGTGGTGTCTACAGAGGAGTCTCCATTGCAACATCCATGGAATCCCCTGTATTGGATTGGCCGATCTTTAACATTTTAGCATCTTTAGAAGGTGTGTTCTAAGTGTTTTTTTTCTGACATTGGACTTTCCATTTTATTCACATTGATCACTTCATTTTCCCTAGGTGCCACAACATCTTCTATTTTGGATTTAGTCATTGTGCCTTGCACAGATGAGGTGATATAGGGGATGCTCTATTTTCTATACTTTGACTTAAGAGTTCTCTTATTTTTAATTTTGGAGGAACCTGCAATAGAAACATCAACATTAGATAAATAAATAGGACTCTCAATAGAGGTGGCAAGTGGAGATCTCTATGCATTATGCCTCTTTTGCATAGGAGGCCTTTTATCATTAATCTATTTTTCCATTCTTTTGATCACACTGAGAGTTTTGATATGTATGTTTTCCCTTTCATCAGCACTCCTTTCTATTTTGGGTAGTGATAATCCTCTGACTCTTTCTTCATACTGATCATCAATCACCTCTTCACCTTCCTCTTCTTCTATCCATGTGATGTCAAGGTCTATTCTTAGGGTAACAACTTGGTTGAGAGTGAATATCGACCTTGATCTTATTCTCATCTCAAAATCATCTATACAATTTTCCCACGAATATTCCATCTGGGGAAGATATTCAAACTAAGTAGGTAAATTAAAATGCTAGGCTGCATAACCCCCACTGTCAAAATTTTTCCTCACCTCAAAATCTTTTGGTTTCAACTTGTTCAATTCTAGCACTAGATTGAGGGCATTCGAGGAAGTTTTACATGTGTAGAACCCCAGTTCAATGGGAAAGCTTGATTTTTCTCTACCTTTTCTATCCTTCATACTTTTATGCACATGATCCAATTGGAAACCTACTTCATTTATGATGTGGATATCAAGGGAATATTTTGGGAGCTTGAATGGCTGACCTTCAAACCCATCGACCCTTATGTAAGTAAATCTCTTGAACTAGATAAAGAAACTCCCATAAGTGTTGACAAAGTTCTTATCTTCTTCTGACATCCTCTATTTCTATATTCCTGTGGATCTCATAGACTATCTTTTCAGAAAAAAAATCTTGTTTACTTTCATGAAGTTATTAGTGTTAAATTCTTTCTGCAGATGAGGGTAATAGTCGGAAACTTTCATATTGGGATGTGTAATTCATGAAAGAGGCCATTTTAATCCCTAGTGCATGCTAGAACATATAAAAAGTATGAGGTCATGTGGAAACCAAACCTTCCTAAGAATTTTTCCAACTGATGGTGAAGTTAATCTATAATAGTATCCATCTAGTCAATGAATTTATGGCCACCTAGGGTTTTTTAAATGTAAAAGTACATCTAATATTTTCAAAAATAGGCATGTTGGTTTCCCTTGATATTTTTGAGTAATATAACTAATTCCCCAACCTTTGGCTTAAACTAGTCTATGGTAAGAGGCTTAGGTATCCTAGACTCTCCTGTTTGTGGTTTCAACAGCCAACTCTGAGTAATTTCATTCCTATAAACTTGTCGCTAGGTAGAGAAAATAGACTGCAAGGAGGCATTAGTCCATACATCATAGGGATCTTTCTTAGGAATACCCATTTCCATTAAAATAAAATCCCTATTTATGAAGACTAATAGGCTCCCATCTATCTTTTTGTTACATTTCTCCTCCCTACTATAATATTTGGAAGATTATACTACAAGCTCAGGGAACATAGTCACTATTGGAAATGCAACAACTTCTGCCAACCCACTTTGGACTACTTTTTCTATGATAGAACCTTGGATGGGATTTTTAACTTTGTTCCTAATTTCTTCCAATGCGCCTAACCGTATTGATGTGTCATCACACTCTGATAGAGAACTAATTAGGCAATAAGTACACCCAAAATTTGAGGGTGGAGGATTCATGGTATATCAAGACAAAAATACAAATAAAGAAGAATAGAGAATGCAGAAGTTCTACAGGGTATTTTTTAAACTTCAAAATCACAAACAACATCAATTTGAATTAGGAGCACTAGGAGAAGACAACTAACCTATTAATTCAAAAAAATTCCCTAATATTTGAGAGAGAAGATGATACCTTGACTACTCTGTTACTTCTGCCTTCATCAAAAGAGTTCTCACCATAATAATAAAAACTAAGTTTCACCCATTGATTTGCCAATTATTCACAAGATCGTGGGAGATTTGAAATTAATGATGAAATGTCGGCAAAATATTTTCATTAATGATGAAAAAAGGTTGGCTTGATCACCACATTAATTTTTATACTTTCTCACAAGTGAAATGATACTTAAATGTCACTTCTCATGATGATTATATCTACACCACACATGGATGCCATATTCTTTGCCAGATGGCATTTCCATCACATCACCACCACATCACTGCCATCTTTTTCTCTTCTTGGCTTGAGAGCATCCATTGAACTTTGAGCTCTAAACTAAGCAAGTTCAAAAGTTGATTTCAATTTGAGACAACACATGACTACCACTTGGCATGTTTTAAAATATAACACGAGCGACAAGAAAGAAAAAATTAATGATAATCAAAACATAATGCAAGATGAAATGTGTAGTGAACCTTGAACTAGGCTAGTTCATGATTCTAAGTTCAACGGAAAGACAAGTTTTGAAAAACATGCCACTTAGTCTATGTGAAAACAAAAAAAGGAAATAAAAATATACCATGAGGTGTTATTGAACTTTGAACCTTGAACTAGGCTATTTCAAGATTCATGTTCAACCAACAAGACGGACATGCAAAAAAAGATGGGAAAAACCATGGTGATAATATACTTTGAAAAAAATTATAGGATGAATTTTGAGAGGAATGAGTTGACGAATAACAAGAAAAAATAAGAGGTAATAATGGCTCCTTTCGGGGATGAGAACTCTTGAGGATGAAGGATGAACTTGAAGGCTTTGGTTTTGTAGACCAGAGAGTCAAATAAAAAAGGCCAAAAAATACAAAACAAAAAGACAATAGGAAAGGAAAACTTGAAGGAAATGAAAGGAAAAAGAGAAACATACCATAACAAATATGTACAGAAAATATGGAACAAACCTCCTAGATTTGATACAAATTCAAATCTTGACAGTTAAAGGTCAAGGGTAAGAAAGTACCATCATGGTGTTCCAGCTTGAAAGAGTTTCTTCCCAATGCTTCGCTGATGATTAAGGGGTATTTCCACAATGATTAAAATTTTTCATGGGCACCATTAGGTTCCCTTATTTTATCCCACAGTAATACCTGATCTACTTTCATAAAATTATGGGGCCTGGGTCTTTGATCAAAAATTTTCTTGACTCAGTCCTGATGCAGTGCCATATGACTCACCATCTCTTCTCTTTATTCCTAAATCTTGTTAAGGTACATGACTCTTTTCCCCAATGCGTCTGGAAAAATTTGATCCTCTATCACTTATGTAGCTTTGTAGTAGCCAACTCTAGAGACACTTAAAGTTGTGCTTCTATACCATATACTAACTCAAATGGTGACATTCTTATTTCTCTTTTAGGAAAAGTGTGATCAGCCCAGAGAGCTTCAAATAACCTCTTATGCCAATCTATGGCATTGTCATTCACTAATTTCCTCATAATATTTATCAAATTTTTGTTACTTGATTCCACCTGACCATTCCCTTAAGGTAATATTCAAATGCATGTGACAAGTAAATGTCATCATCATAGATTTACAATTTTAATTCTTCAGAAGTGAAATTAATAGCATTTTCTGCAACTAACTTTTGGGGAGTTGCAAACCTGACTAGTATAAAGTTTTTGAGGAATTTACATACCACCTCTGAGGTGGTTTTCTTGATAGCTAGGGACCACTTCAACCCTTTTGGTGAAGTAATCACTGGTGGTAGGGATGTGTGTGTGGTCAGCACTAGATGGTGGATTAATTGGGCTGATAAAATCTAACCCCCACTGCTTAAAAGGTTCTTCAAAAATGACAAGTCTCAGGGGAAGAGCTTCCAGCTATCATTTTCCACTGAATACCTTACACTTCTCACAGTTTTCTACCCATTTGTAGGAATACCCAAAAATTCTAGGCCAGTAGTAGAAGCTCTTGAGTATTTTTAAAGTAGTCATCGTAGAAGAAAAATGGTCATCGCATGCCTCATTGTGAAACTTTGAAAGAAACTTTTCATGTTGTTCTTTATAAACACATCTGAGAAACACCCCATCTAGCCATTTGTTGTAGATAATGTCATCAACAATAATATATTTTTCAGCCTTGAGCATAAGATTCATCTTCTCCTTAGGACTTAAATGTGGTGGGAAATCTTTGTATGTTAGTTAGAATGCTACATCTGAACACTGTGTGTTTTGCAAACTAACAAAAAGAGCCAGTGATACTTCATCCTTGGGTACTTTCTCAGCCATAAATTTGCATAAACCTTGTCCCCACACAAACTTGGTGGGATGGATTTCCAAATCAAATTCTTGAATTATTGTGATCAAAGTAGCTTGGTTGTTCATCCATATTTCTTGCTGAGTGAGGACATCCTTGACAATAGAAGTAGGAACATACATAGTATAGTGAGAAGGCATGATGTAGTATCTAAATTTTTTTATGAACTTTACCACCACATAGGCCTGTTTCTCTACCAGAGGGTAATTTAACTCATGATTTTTGAGAGGCATGCTCATGAAAGCAATTGGTATTTCTTTCTCTTTATCTTTTTTTTGCAATATCATTCCAGACAATGTGTGCTCTGAGGCATAGTAATATACAATGAATTCTTTTTTGTAGACTGGATTTATCAAAGTGGGAGCGAATACCTTGGATTTACTGACATCCTCAAATTCCTTTATAGCTTCTGTACCCCATTTGAAAGGGGTTTTCTCATTTAGAAGTCTGACCATGTGTTTGGTTTTTTTGGTGAAATTAGGTAGGAACCTTTGGATAAAATTGATTTACCCAAATAATGACTTGACACCAGTCCTATTTGAGGGAAGCCCAAGCTTTTGAATGGCCTTTACTCTTTAAGGATCAATTTTTATCCCCTCCTTTGACACAATATGACCTAACAAATTCCCTATTATATCCCCAAAAGTGGATTTCTTAGGGCTCAATGAGATTTCATGTTCTGATGATCATATTTTCCCATTAGTATACAAAGGAAATAGTTTTTGAACCATTGGTAACATGATCACCAAAAGACAGGTTTATAGTGCAAATTGACACAATAGTTCACAGAGGTCACAAAAAATGTTAAGTGCAAGAGAACACTGAAACTAGTCTTCACTGATAGACAAGTTCACAAAGGAACCTGACAGACAAGTTTATAGAGGAACTCGACAGACAAGTTCACAAAGGAACCTGACAGACAAGTTTATAATGAACACCAAAAACATAGTTTATAGTGTAAACCAACAGCCAGTCTACAGAGAAAACCAAGAGGAAAAATTTCTACAGAGACATCACCAAGGAAAGACTACAGAGCAACCCAAGCACCACTCTACTGAGAGAAAAATTTAATTTTGAGAAATGTGGATCTAAGTTACATGTCAGATAAAACACTTAAGTTTTCTATTTGTCTTTAAAGATTATCTTTAAAACCATTTATTGAGGGACAAGTAACAGGAATGTAATTTTTTTAATCAGTCTAACTAATTGAAAACATGCAAACTAGGAGATCAAGGTCAAGTTATAAACCTTTGATCATAGAGTTTTCATAGTTAAGCGTGAAACCTATTTAGGTCAATTCATTGTATAAATAGATGGAGAAATCAATCAGACAAATATGATTTTAGCCGCAACAGACATATATGAATCAAATATAGAGTTTTATGTAGAAGGATAGAAAAAAATGAAATTAGTTATAAATAAAAAGATTCAAGGCAACCGAGTAGAACAAAGGTATTAATCAATCACTATAGGTGATACATCATATTGTGAATTTAAAGGATCTATACTCAACAATTCAAGATTGCATATAATCAGGTCAATAAGTATTTTTTACTACATTATAACAAGTGCAGTAAATAGAAGAAATCCTTTAAGAAGGTGGATTTAACAATCCTTTTGTAAATCTCTTAATCGAGTGCACACTAAATAGTGTTTCTAAATCTCTTAATCGAGTTGAGCTTAACCAGTCTAAAATGTTACTCCTAATAGGGTAAGATCATCAGAAGTGATAAAACTTGTAAGCCTTAAATGCCACCTTCCATTATATAGATAGTGAAGCTTTGTGGTTTTCATCCCCAATGCAATTTTTACCTTCTAACAAGGGTTTTTTGCATTACCAATTCTTGTGTCATGTGTCATTACATTTCATGAATGTTTCTATGAATTTTTAGATGAAATTAAGTTTATGATTTAATATTACATGCACAAAGATAAAATAGCATCTATGGTCGGTAATGCAAGGAATTTATTACTAAAGGATTAAGGGCTAATTGATAAAAAGTTTTCAGAGTACTTATTTACCCCTTCCCTCTCAGTACATGCCATTCCATTATTCCAACAATTGGTATCAGAGCTAGATCTCTTATTTGGAAAAGTTTGAATCACTTGAGAGAAAAGATCATAAAATGGAAAGGTATAAGCTAGACAAGAATATTGAGAATCAGAAGTTGCAGATACAAATATTCTATGAGAAATACAAACAAGCTAGAATCAAGATGAGAGATATACTGGATGAAAGAAAGATTATGACATTTCTCTCTAATGAAATAGACTATCACGAAGAAGAGATATCTAATTTTTTTGAGTCATCGAGATCTACATCTAGCAATACATTAGACACATTAGAAGGAAGCATTACCATTCTGAATGAAATCAATCAACATCTGGTTGGACAAGTGAAATCACTGCAAATCGGTCAAGAGACACAGATGGTAAGGATGATTGAGGCTATGAAAAATGCTAGACAAGATGAACAAGAAATAATACCAGTTATTGATGATAGGAAGAAGATCACTGAAAAGATACGAGAGAGAGAGAGAGAGAGAGAGAGAGAGAGAGAGAGAGAGAGAGAGAGAGAGAGAGAGAGAGAGAGAGAGAGAGAGAGAGAGAGAGAGACTTAATGAACATCATCATGAGATCACCAATCAAATTGTTCTTATGAGTCATGAGGTAAACCGAGTAAACATAGAACTGAATGGGAAATTGGAAGCTATTGGTGAGCTAAGAGAAGAAAATAAAAAAACTAAATCATGAAGTAAGGATTCAACAACATCACAATGATATGATCAAGAGAGCTGAAGAAAGTACAAAAATAATGGATGATTTTCATAATGGACAAAGAAGAGTCAACAACAATACCGGTCTAGGGTATACCGAGCATGGAGAATAATCAAACCAAGCTGATAAAAAAGATGTCTACAAAAATCCAAGAGCTAGGAAGAAAACATACAATCACTATGGAAAACTAGGCCACACATCAAATGTTTGCAAGAGAAAAGCTCAAGGTATTCCTAAATCCACATCTAAATTCATAGGAAATTGTTATAATTGTAACAAGAAAGGATACAAAGCACATGAATGTAGATCTAAGGTGAAACAACCAGAGAAGGAAACCTACATGGAAAAATATTTTCCTACTTTCAAAACACATGGGCACATATCTCTTGAATGCAGGAAGAAGTAAAAGCAAGCATGGAAGCCAAAAGAACAAGAAAATTCTTATCAACCAAAAAGAGTTGGTAACTCATATGTTTGGGATTACAACACATGGACAAATTGCACACCATATGGTAGATATGGAAACATAGCTGCAAACTAAATGAGAAGGTCTAGAAGTTGGACTAACCCCAGAATGGCATGCTTACACTGTCATAGGGTCAGTCATCAAAGAAAGGACTAAAAAGACTGAGTGACAAAGACAAGAACTTTTTCCAATGGAAATACAATTAAAGACATCAAGAGAATGAGAAACAAAATGTGGAGGAAAGATAAAAACATAGATGATGATGGAGAAAGAAATACAATTGGTGATACCTTATCCAATAGATCTTGTCATATCACCACCCTACCTAAGTAGAACAAGTAAGTATGGAACTGCACTATAAAAATTTATATTTGACATCAGTTCCATTAGACATTGATAAAATGCCAAACTAGAATGAATAAAGATGCACTATGGTATTACTTGTTATAAATTTGTGAATAAAATCACGTCGGTCAAATGCATACCGAGAATCATTGGTGAACATACAAAAGCTAATTTATTAATGTAAACTAAGCATCATCAGTATTCATGTAAAATGGCAATTAATCTTTGCCAAATACTGAGCACCGTTGGTGAATATGTGAAAGGTCAATAGAATTGACACTTATGCTGAGCATCCCACTCTCACCAAGAATGAAGTTAGTATGTTCCCTCAGTGACTCCATCTTCAAACATCGAGAAGGGGGTAAAAGGATTTATTGCACCACTTAGGCCATCATGTATAAAAGAGTGATGGAAAATCTCATTCATTCACCATGCAATTAAGAGTGAAGTAGAGCGAAGAGCAGAGTGGAGCAGAGCATAGAGTGAAGAACAACCACTAGATTGCATAAGTGACTAACAAGTACATTCACAATATTCAAATAGTTTCATAGAAAATAAAAAAGATCAAGTGAGTAACTAAGACTCACCGAGCTATTAGTTTATTTGTGGGGAAAACCCTAATTTCCAAAAACAATCAGAACCACATCTCTCATTTCCAAGATAAAGAATACCAAAGATAAAAAAAAGTTCAACCTAATCAAGAACACTACATGTGAAGAGCCTAAGTACAAATTCTATCCAGAGGTAGCTTCACAACCCAACGATGCTAGAGCATTCTCAAGAATACCACCTAGGTTTTTTCTAGTCGAGGATGTTGGAGCCTATACTCACTGCAAAGTTGTAGAAATCAGGGATTTGGAAGTTGAGGAAGCTTACAAGAAGCTTTGCACAAATGGAAACATCAAAGATGAAAATAAAATAATTTGAGGTGAAAGGGTTGACGAATTCCCTAATGTTAATGAAGGAGTTCAAGACTAAGTGGATCCAGATAGTTCTTAGTCATGTACATGACTGAAAGATGCGGCTGGCTGAGCCAAAACTGATCACCAAGGATGTAATACACGTAGTAATCGGTTATCCAGTAACTGACAAGGAAAAAGAAATCAAACATCCTCCTCACCCCAACAAATAAAAGGTGACAGGTGTAGTATTGGATGGAAGAGGTTTAAACGTAAAATCAATCACTGATCTAGAATTGAAATTTGGTGCATGTGTGCTAGGATACAATGTATTCCAAGCTAGTAGACTAAACAATATTGCATGCGGAGCATTTGACACTGCCCATAAGATTCTGAAGAAGGGTCTACAACTAGATCTATCTGAGCTTCTACTAAAGCAACTAGAGGAGAACATGAGGACCATTAGATTAGACAAATCTAATTCATGTAAGTTTGATTCACTCCTCATGCCTATATTCTTCTACTTTGAAGAATTTTTCCCCTTTATTAGTAATGTCAATTGGGACACCACCCGACCAGTGACAATTCAAATTAGGGAATTCATTAAGTCACTAGGGGACAACTTTACATCAGTCATGGATGAATATCTCACCAGATCCAAGGATAGAATGTAGAAAAGGATGAGGATACTAGAACAACTTGTGGATCAATATAAAGATGATATTTATTTTTATGGTGGACACTGATACAACTTTGATCAAACCAGCTGCATTGAGGAAAGTATGGTTAGCACCACTTGACTATGAGATAAACATAAATCAGACCACAACTGCTATTGAAGCATTATTGAATGAACTAGTGGACCAATCATTACTAAGATTTGGTACCTATGAAGAATCTAAGGCTAGAATCAAAACAAGAATAGTTGTTAAAAGGATAGATAGAAAGAAGACCAAAATGGTAAAGATAGTTGAAAATAAGTTGTCACTTAGTGAAGAATAAACATAACAACAAGAAGCCACCGAGGGATAGTCACCCATTGATGAAGGTGAACAAGTGAGTGACTTTGAATCAACATAGTCTAATGCACCAACCCCAAAGAAACCAAGGATAACTATTGCATCAAGAACAAGGAGTCAAACTACAAAAGTAGACTCACCACCAGTTAAGAAAGAAAAAGTGAGGACTTATAAAAGAAATCCTCAAACTGGGAAAACATCATAACAAAAGAGGAGAATGAGATTAATCCAAATAAAGGAAGATAAGGAAGACACTGAACAAGATGAACAACCTGAGAAGAAAAAAATTCCCACCATAATTGATGAGATTTCTACATCAATCATCAGGTCAGGTAGAATATCTGATCCTAAGATTAGACAATGGCTAGCTCTGAAACCCGAGGATCAAAATAAGATAGAAGAAGCCATCATCAAGAAAATGTGTGTATTCAAATGTATACATGTACAGTTTGATAAGATGATACCAAAAGAACTTAATGAAAGGTTATCACAAAGGTGGACATATGCACTGAATTCTGAAAGAAAAATAAGGGAAAGATCCCTAGTCTCAATTATGCCACCCGAGTCAAATATGGAATAAATTGATGAAATGATGAAGATGCATTCAAAGAAGTTCTCAACAAAATTAAGAGCCTAAAAAGTACTAGAAGGCAGCTTAATAGAGCTTGACAAAGAAAGTGATGATACTTGGAGAAAAATACTCAATCTAACTAAAAAGGATACAAGCCCCGAGATAGTATTAGCACTTACTGAGAAGCCTCACAATGAAGAGAAATAGGTAGCATTGAGCCCTGAACACATCACAATAAATGACGCTGAGGATGTCAATCCAGTTGAATTGACAACATAGTTAAGCAAGGCCATGGATGATGTACCTCATATTTTGTAGTCATTAAAGGACACAATAGATGTCACAATCCAACATGTGACAATAATAGATATCACTGGTGATCCTATCAATGAGGCAAAGGCAGATGAAGAAGTCACTAGTGCCATCGAGAAAACAAAGGAATATGACATAACTATTGATGTTGCACATGTTAATATACCAGGACAAATACCATTATTGATGCAATCTATTAATATCATCTTAGAAAAGGAGAATCCAACTGACCAAGATGCAAGTATACCTGAGGATAAGGGTGAAGAGGACAAGAAAAGCACAACTGATGAACATAAAGTAATAGATGCAAAGAAGAAAGATGCAAGCAATAACACTAAGGTTGATGTGGAGATGTCTACAACCAACTGATAGGTGAATACCGAGCAGCAAGTAAAAGGCCAAATACCCCCAAAGTCTTCACCAAGTACATCAGACCAAGAAAAGGATCTTGCTATGGTACTACATACAACTGCCTCCACCATAATTGTAAAGAAAAAGAAGAAGAAGAATAAAAATCTAGTCACCTTGGATGAGATCATTGAAATACCAGAATGTGATCCTAGGACATTGTGTCATGCCCCGCTAGGGAACTAGGAAGAAACTAGAAAGGTTACTCAGTTAAGAGTGTGTATATATATATATATATATATATATATATATATATTGTTTTAAAGTTCTAAAGTTACAAATTTCAATTACAGATTCTCCCTAGGTTCCCCAATGAAAAATACCTAACCATAAATTTTATAATTAAAGAAAGGACATAAGATTTCGTAACTTTCATTATACCATAGTCACTAACATAATCATTTTTATAAACCTTTGTTCGTCTAAATCATTTTAACTTCTAGCATTTCAAGATTCTTTTCTTTTCAAACTTTTTAAGAGAATTATGCATAAAGTAATGACCTTTCTTAATAAAAATTGCATACCATTTAGAAATAAACAATCATTAGATTTACAATATCAATATAGTCAATTATTTTATTCTCTTTCATAACCATGAAGCATCATAATTATAACATATTTTCCATAAGGAAAGATCACTTCTTTTCCTTAAGAAATACATTCTTTACATTGAAAGGTAGTTTATCCCTTTTCCATTTTTCCTAAAACTACCCATCCCATTACATCAATCTAAAATATATCAAATATTGATTTACACACATCTCTTCTTGGGAGGTTACATTAATGAAATATCATTACATGATTAACAACAAGGAACAATAAGAAAGTCCTCATCTTCCACAAATCTGGAGAAAGCACATGCAGGGTCCATCCACAACTCTATGAATAGTACCTCGATAAAATATTTACCACCCAACCACATGGATATCTAAAAAGGATCCACTCCCCTGTGCTAGGAGATAAACACCATGATCCATGCAAGAAGGTGATAACTAGGCCATTCCTAAGGAGAGGGTAGTGCATTTCCCCAAACATGATTGAAAACATGAGAAGAACACAAAGATATAAAACACATCGGTACAAACTTTAAGAAACACTAGGTGAGTTTTATTGAATAGCCCTCACCCCTTGGGTTACCCTGGTGAGCCACTTTGGGCCCTAGCCCCCAAGTAGGCACATGCGAAACTGAACATCTCTCATAGGGACAAGACTATCTAATTGTGCTACCGCAATAACACCTTCTCCCACTCTCATCTGTAGCCTTTAATAGCACTACCAACATGAGAGAGGCTTATCTTATTTAGTGTGTAATTCCCTTCCCATAAATTATTATTGTTATCACTGGATCAATCAACTCCATAGTGGGTTACCTTGGTACTAGCCACTTAGGGCCCCGGCCTCCACTGTGAGCCACTCACCTAGTGTTCCTAGGTTTCCTACCTCTATCAAACTCATCAAAGAACATAAGGATAAGCAGAAAAAGTATACAAGAGTTCATAACATCCACATGGAATATAAAGAAAGTCACACAAGGTTCCTAGGGTACATGAAACAACCCTAACCCTAACCAGGGTTCCAAATCTTATAACAAGCTTCTAAATGATCATAAACATATCAACATGTATAAATAGGGTATTCTGCAAGTAAGAACAACTTCTAGAGCCAACCTTGGGTCAAAACCAAACCCTAAACCCTTCTGGAAACCCTAAAACATCAACTGGAAGAGTCCTACACAGATGGAACCCTAAGCTGCATAGGTGATTCCCTAAGCTACGCATGTGGTGACCTAATCTACATAGGTGGTGCTTCATGCGCAGGTGGTCACCCATCCTGCACAGGTGGTACCCAGTTCTGCGCAGGTGGTTAGGACCTATGCATCCTCTAGATAGCCACCTTCAGATTCCACCTTCCGGGTAAAACTGGATAAGATGGAAACCTAGAAGGCAGAATCATAGAGATACCCAGTTGGTAATCCTCAGTTCCCCTTCTAAAGCATCCCTCAAACCCATCTACCCTTATGGAAAATCTACTTAGTTTTTTCCCAGATGTGCAAGGTGCAAAAAGTTGACCACCAATGTTATAGTACTAACTAAGAAGATAGTCTACATATCATCTACAAAATGGGGTTCTATCAGAAAGAAAATACATTCTAAGAAGGAAATACACAAAGAAGAACAATATACAAGAACTCATAAAATAAATTCATTATCAAGCATACTTCCATTATTGCATTCATATGAGATAGCATACACATTTAAATACACACAAAGGAATTCCATTGTTCATATAACCACAGAAGATAGTAAACAATCATAGTGATTAAATAGAAAGGATGCTCTTTTCTGGGTAGAGCCTACCTGGAGTCCTGTAGAGAAACCTTTGATGCAATCCAATTCTATTCTCCCAAGCCTATGCTCCTCCAGCCTTTTAACCAATCATATGCTCTCCCAATGTTTCCCTCTATCCTTCTAATAGTTTCCAGATAAGTATAAAGTTCTCTGAGTATAATTTTCCTCCGTCCTTCTTCCTAACTCCTAATTACTATATTCCCTGAATATAAATACGTTTCAGGATTGGTTTCCCAGGAAGTTCAACCGATGCAACCATCTATAACTATTTGCTAGTTAATAGTTTTGAACATAATAGTCTTTAGATACTTTTAATGAATAGGTAGTTCCCCGAGAAAACTTTAGTTAAATTACTTCCTTAGTTACTTTATGTTTTATTTCATTCTTAAGGTAACTCTTATTATTTATTCCAACTTTTACTTTGATTAATTACTTTCCTTATTAAAAGAATAATGTAATTTCATA
>MU223038.1:2277979-2298692 GCA_018584345.1 Thuja plicata | reverse complement strand
AGCCTGAGAGCTCTCTTAACAAAGCTTGGATAGAGAACCATGAGATGATATAGTTTGTTTAGTTTCAATTCTTAGATTAACTTGTTTATCTTTCCATAGAATTGTTGCTTACATTCTTAATTTCATGGTGTATTTTCTTACACACACCTATATGCCAAAAGTAAAACATCATAAAAGATTCTTGAAAGAAAGTTAGTCAAAATAGCACATTATAAGTGGGAAAGGTTAGAATTCCATTTATTGCATATAATAATTCTTTTTCATAAAGACATTAATCATGAATACATATATCAAAACATCTAACTGGGCATAATATCATCTAGATCTATCAAAATGTAAACAATTGAAATAATATAGTTTATCTCAAAATGTCCAACTTGAAAATAATAGTATAGTCATTCATGAGGGTATTACACATTGGATCCAGAGTCACTTACAAAGTATACAAAACTTTGTATAAGGAAAGCTATACAAGATAAACTCAAAAAGGAGACCAAGGACACATAGGTACTAGAAACTACAAGGGATATACTATTGTAGATTGTACCTAATACCGACATTGATCAAAATGATCCTATACCTAAATAATTATAAGTTATTAATGAGGACATCACATCATAGAATGTAGATGCAGAGAAGGAAATATAAGAATGTGTAGAATAGAAGTACCAATACAAGCTAACAGAGAAAATCAGCCAAGAAGTGGCAGAAAATAAGGCAAAACTATCTAAAATGGTCAATACATTGGAACCAATCATTTCAAAAGTTATAACCTTAGTTCAAAAGTTATGCACCATAGAGAATTAACTAAGGAGAGTAGTGAAAATATTGCAAAGATAGATGCATATCTTAATGCTAGTGCACAAGGTCTCACAACCAATGACAATGCATTAAATTTGTATTATGAAAAAATTATGAAAGAAAAAAGGTTGAGACTTGAGATTCTAGATGCAGAATCCAAATTTAGAGATGACGTAACTGATCTTGAGGCTCTACTACTACCAAATCTCACATTACTGCAACAACATATGACTTTGGCAAGATCATTAATTACCACCCCAGGAATGTTTGTAACGGAAAGCATATATGATATGCATGCAAGAATCACCTTGGATATAATGACCCTTGAGCACCTCAATGAACAATGGGAAAATAAAATAGAGGACATTCAAAAATCCCATTCCCACATTTTTGACAAATTGTAAGTATGACACCTTTGTCATTATTATAAAAAAGGGGTAATTGATATGATAAAAGGGGAAATGATTTGGTGTGATAAGGTGAAAGGGGGAAATGATGAAAGGGGGAAATATATGTATAAAGGAAAGTGTATATACATGTATGTGTATCATACCGAGGCATGCACATAGGGGGAGTCATATTGACAAGGTAAAAAGAGGTGTATATACTAAACATTTTAGTTTTGCACATATCATTTTTTGATACTAATGTAAAAGGGGATATTTTTTATCATATTTTTCCATTAGTATACAAAGGAAACAATTTTTGAATTGTCAGTAACATGAGCACCAAAAGATAGGTTTACAGTGAAACCTAACACAATAGTTCATAGAGGTCACCAAAAAATTTTAAGTGCAAGAGAACACCAAAACCAGTCTTTACCGATAGACAATTTAATAGAGGAACCCAACAGACAAGTTGAAAGAGGAACCTAACAGAAAAGCTCACAGAGGAACCTGACAGACAAGTTTATAGTGAACACCAACAACATAGTTTAAAGTGTAAATTGACAGTCAGTCTATAGAGAAAACTGAGAAGCAGAATGTCTATAGAGACATCACCGAGGAAAGACTATAGAGAAACCCAAGAACCAGTCTACCAAGAGACAACTTTAATTCTGAGAAATGTGGATCTGAGTTACATGTCAGATAAAACACTTAAGTTTTATATTTAACTTTAAAGCTCATCCTTAAAACCATTTCTTGTGGGACAAGTAAAGAAAATGTAATTGTTTCAATCAGTCTAACTAATTGAAAACATGTAAACTAGGAGATCAAGGTCAAGTTGTAAACCTTTGATCATAGAGTTTTCATAGTTAAGCATGAAACCTATCTAGGTCAATTCATTGTATAAATAGATGTATAAATAAATCAGACAAAGATGATTGCAGCCACAATAGACATCTATGGATTAGATACAGAGTTTTATGCAAAAGGACAACAAAAGATGAAATCATTTATAAATAAAAAGATTCAAGGCTACTGAGAAAAATAGAGGTAGTAATCAATCACTATAGGTGATACATCATATTGTGAATTTAAAGGATCTGTACTCAGCAATTCAATATTGCATACAATCATATCAATAAGTATTTTTGAATACATTCTAACAAGTGTAGAAAATAGAAGAAATCCTTTAAGAAGGTGGATTTAACAATCCTTTTGTAAATCTCTTAACCAAGTGCACACTAAACAATGTTTCTAAATATCTTAACTGAGTAGACCTTAGCCAGTCTAAAATTTTACTCCTAGCAGGGTAAGATCATCAGAAGTGATCAAACTTGTAAGCCTTAATCGACACCTTCCATTCTGTAGATAGTGAAGCTTTGTGGGTTTCGTCCCTACCTCATATTTTACCTTCTAATAGAGGTTTTATGCATTACCAATTCTTGTGTCATGTGTCATTACATTTCATGAATATTTCTATGAATGTTTACATGTAATTAAGTTTATGATTTGATATTACATGCACAAAGATAAAATAGCATCTACGGTCAGTAATGCAAGGAATTGATTACTAAAGGATTAATGGTTAATTGATAAAAAAAATTAAGGGTACTGATTAACCCCTCCCCTCTCACTATACATCATTCCATTATTCCAACAGTGTTCCCTACATCTCTATAGAACTATTCCCAAATATTTGGTTTCTACACCTTTTGGAAAATATTGTTAAATCATCTAGATAAATCACAATTAACTTGTTGATCATATGGTTGAAGGAAGAATTCATGGCTCATTGAAATGTAGTACCTACACTAATCAACCCGAAGGGCATATGATTATAATCATATGTACCCCGTGGTGTGGTAAAGGCTATTTTATGTTGATCCTAATCAGCCACCTTGATCTTCTTGTAGCCAGAAAACCTATCTGACATACATACCATTTCTTATCCCACTATGGTATACAAAATGTGGTCCATGACAAGGAGGTCATAATTGTCTTTCAGGATGCTCTAATTTAAATTTATGAAATCAACATAAATCATTATTTCTCCATTCTTTTTCCTTATGTGTACTATGTTCACGACCGAAGTGTAATGGTGTATGGGATAAATGATCTAGGCTTAGAAAATCTTTTCCACCTCTATTTTAATTTCTTCAAACACATTTGGATTGTAATTCCTTAGCTTTTGTTTGAAAGGCGTAGTTCCTAGCTTAAGAGGGATATGGTGCTGAAAATTCCCCCCTTTAAAGTTCTTGAGGTCAAGATAAGACAAAGAAACAATATCTTTATACTATTTTTATAAACTTATGACCCTTCTCTTCTCATTGAGTGTGCAACACTTGGCCAATTTTATGTATTCAGGATCTCCTCCTTCCCCTATATTTACCTTTTCAAAATCACCTTGATCAGTATTCTCATGGGGGAAGGGTGGTTGTTTGGTTGTATCATGTCTATCAAATAAGTTTTTGAGAGAAAAAAGCCCCTTGGGGATGCAATTTCCCTTCAGTTTAACAATCCCTTCATCTATGTATTTACCTAGATCATGTAAAAATTCATCGCAAGTCGAGTGTGACCCTTCGAAGAAGGTTGTGCTGAAAACTTTGACGATCTGTATAAATTTGTCTATCTATTTATTGTCTTGGAAAATCTACCAATGTTCAATATTATCTAGTATCCTAGGTCTATAGACCATTTCAATCTTGTAGAAACTCTCCTTCAAATCTGAATGTGGCTATAATAGGGATGTTGAAACTATCAAATAATCTTCCCCACTATTTAGGTCTTTAGGGATAGCCTCTATAGAGAAGGCTTAAAATTCCAATTTCATCCTAAACATGGTTTCTGCAATGTTGGAGCCTTTCATTTTTTCTAAATATTTTTCCCTTAGCTATCTTACCACTAATTCTTTGTCTCCTTTATCCTTAAGCATTCTTACCCTCATCTTCTTTTCTTCTGCAACACCAAGGAGGAGTGCCTCATACTCGACAGTGGTGTTCATGTTATTGAATTCTAATTTAAATGCTCTAGGAGACATATCTCCTTCTAGGGATATCTATACAACTCCTTCTCTAGAAAAAATAAAGGCACAACTCCCATAAAAATCTAAGGACCGCATACCATTGATTCCTTCTACTATTCTCTCTACTACATCTACCACTAGAGAGATCATATAGTTTCCAAAATGACACTCTTGATAAAGAATCTGAGATTTAGGATCCTCAAATAGAAACACAATATATTTAGATTTTCCTTTAGGTTGTAAGACAATTTTATTATTTCCCACAGGGATAGTAGCCTGGGACCAGTCTAGTTTGGTTTTGACTCCAAGATCCCTACAAAATGTCCTACTTAATAGCATCCCATAACTGGTCGGAACATCAACAACAAGGATGGTCAATTTGATTTTTTTACTGGGATGCACTGCAAGAGACACTTGGGCATCTTTGATCTGACCTACAAGTGGGACTTGTTTTGAGTCCATGGTGTTACACCAAAAGTTGCAGATAAGGAAAGGTCAAGGGCCTTTGCAATAGAAGCAGTCATTATGTTGTTAGACGCTCCAAAATCTATGACACAATTATTCAATTTGAACCCATCAATGAAAAAAGATAAATAAAAGGGTTCTGGTTTTAGTCTTAAGGAAGGATTTGTATCTTCAACATACTAGGTATCCAAGGTAGCTTGTTCTGACAGAATTGCATGAGTAGGTTCATTTGCTATAGAATTTGAAGAGGATTTCCTTGAGTTAACATAATTTTCAAATCTCTCTAATTCTCATGGGTTCATCCTAAGGTATCCTACAGGGTAGACTTGGATTTTGGAATTTCTACAAAAATTAACAATATCAAAGGAAGAGTTAGAGTCATAATTCTTCAACAATTCATCTTCTTTAGAGTTCTAATTTTTAAAGAATGGAATCTTAGAGAAGTTGTCCTTACCTTTGTCCTAATGCTGTGAAGTTGATGGTGAGTCATTGGTTTGAGAATTTTGATGACCTCTAGTAAATATGCATGAGGGGTCCTCAAGAATTACCATAATATTACCTCCTCTCTCAGATTCATATTCATATTTCATATAATAATTTCCAAAGCCGCTAGGTAACTAAGGAATTTCTACATATCCAGATGATTCTTCAACCAATTCTTTATTAACATGCATCTGCATAGACTGAATCATCATAGGACAAGTGGTACCACCGTGGTCATTAGTAAGGTGAAAGGTGCATATATTATCTCTTCTAGAAGGAGCTTCCAACATTTTTTGGTTAGATGAGAGGTACCCTAGAGTTCCATGGCTAGGACCAGCTTGATCACTCATTCCCTAGGAATATATGATCACATCATTCACTAGTCTTTTTAACAAGGGATCAGAGGTGGAATCATTTTGCGCATGGGGTATCCGAACATATTTTATCCATTTCCATGTTGTTATTAAGTCATCTTCTAGTTCAAAAGACATGTCTTGGGCGGCTTGCAAAGTAGCTACCCTTTCCCTCCTCAAGTGAAAGCCAATGTCAGGTGGCATAGCATTCTAGAAGAAATCTTTTTTATTTTTAGGGGTTGGTCTTTTTGCTTGAGGGATCTTATTAATGATTTTATTGAATTTTTCCATAAACTCCCTCATCGGCTCATGTATCTCTTTTACTAATTGAGTCATTTGTGTCAGTAGGGAGTGTTCATCTGACAAACTTTTGAAATGGTCCTTGAAGGCAATCTTCATACTATCCCAGTTAGTGATATGACCATTAGGTAGGTGATAGACCCAGTCAGTGACTGATTCAGAGAGAGTGTACAAAAAGTTTAACCACCACATCCTCATGTTGAACATCCAAAATTCCACAAGCTATGTTAAAAGCATTGATGTGATCCTCTCCATAAAATCTGGGCAAGATCTCTCTAGCTCCTTTAGGAAAATTATGGTTTCCTCCCAGGTTCAAAGGCCCTACTATTGCTCCCCAAGGTTGTTCCATGATTGTTGTTGGGTAAATTGTCATAAGAGGTGGGGCTTGGATTCTAGACAAGCTCAAATCTTTCCAGATGTGGGAAGAAGAAGATACACTAGGAGATTGTTTAGGGGAGAGAGTGGTCTACTTTTGGCCTTTTTCTTAGGTGTATGGATTGTAGGGAACTAAATATTTTGCAATTCTTGGAAGAAAGTATCAAAGATACCCTCCCTTCTTTGGGACCTAGTATAAGGTCAGGAATCTAGAATTAAAAATTTTCATGGTTTCTGGGCCACTCTATTCACTATTTATACTTCTTGGGCGATGGGTAGACATCTTAACCACTCACCAATGTCTTCATCTTCTTCTATGACCAAAATAACCTGTTGATATTGATGATTATTGTTTCTTGAGTTCCAAACTAGGGTATTTAAATCAGAAATAGTGTCTTCTTGTTTATTTTGAAAGTTCAAATTAGGTTGCATAACTAGTGATCTTTCTTCTTGAATAGGCAAGATGATAGCAGGAAAAACCATGATTATTCATTAAACAATAATTATTCATCACTAGTTTACTTCATATCAGAATCCCCAGTGGAGTCGCCAAAAATATGTTAGTAAAGGAAATTAATCCTTTCTTATATAATTGACTCTTTAATTTGTATCCCTTAAAGGAAATAAAAATCTCACACTAATAGTTGGATCAAGTATACATGATATTTGACCCTCTAAATTACGGTACAACTCCTGGTTGTATTTTAATTGAATTTTTAAATGATCAAAATTGCATTTGCAAGAACATACTTTTCACTAGAAATTAAATATGGAATTCACAATCATTCCCACATAAATATATCTCAATCACTATGCTAAAAAGAAAAATATGGATTCTACGAAGCCCATAGACCAGTTTCCTACACACTTGAAAATATGAAAGTGCAACAATTAAAATACTAAGGCTAAGAAATATTTACTTCGAGAAAGAATTCTGATCAACCAAAGATACCCCAACAGAGATCAATTCACCAATATAAACCAATAGATTTATAACACCAGATATTTTTCTTTCATTGATTTCAGAAAACCATCTTAAAAGTATATCCCAGAAAATTAACCCCAAAATAAAAATAAACTAGATAACTAAGTAATTCTATCTAATCCTCCAAAAAATGTTATCTGCCAATTCCAAATTTTTCCTGGCTATCTATCACCATCATTTTAGAGCATACAATTAAATCCCTAAAATCTCTCCTAGATTTTCAGGATGAAAACAATTTTTAAACTAAAAAACATTACTAAAAAAATGAACGAGAAAAATGACTAGAAGAACTCCGAGATCGGCATAGAAAAATCATGGAGTGGTAGATGAGCTGGAGCCCATAGACTGGTCATGAGAAATGTTGGTGGCATGGGCATTCCTCAACTCCTTGTGTATGTTGGAAAAACTAATGATAGTGACATGATACGGAAATATAATATGGATTATCCTCTATTTCAACACTTTCTAGTCCTTGCATTCCTAGATTTTTTTTCTATTTGTGAGACTCTAGATGATTAACACAAACTACCAACATGGCTTCAAGATTAGCCATCAATATGAAATATTTAGTTGTTGGGTATTTATTATCCCTTATGGCTGAAATATCAATTTTGAACTCCTGGGTCATCTCCCCTCCATCTTTGATTTTTAGACCATATTCACTCATTATATTAATTTTTAGACACTTCAGATCCTTCTGCAATGTGTATTTTAGTCCCTTTAATTCATTCAAAAAATGGTTAGCTCCTTCATATCATGCCTTGATGACTAATTTTTTCCATTCAATACTCTTAGTGGATACATAAAGGACATCTTCATCCAGGCCTGAGACTAGTTTTTCAGCATGGAGCTTTGTTACTCCATATTTTTCAATCTCGTTCATCTGTTATATTACATTATCCAATTTCTTCTTTTCCTTTTCTCATTGAGCCAAGTATGTTAGTGTTTCTAAGATTGATGTTTTAATGGTTCCATGTGTTTTAATTAATTGGGTGATATGGTCACCTCCACACTGGATCATGCCATATATCCACTTTCCAAACACATTAATAATGATTTTGTCCCTCTTAATCTTATCCATAGTCTTTCTGACCTTGGGAGAATGAGGGTCTAAGGATTGAGGTACTTGAGCTAATTATAGAGGACTAGGATCCTAGACATCTTGTATAAATTTTGCCAACTTTTGATTGTTTCCTTAAGTTCTTTCTTATCCTTCTAGTGCTTAGAAGTCTTGTAAAGAATCTTCTTAGTGGGTTTTTCTAGATGCTTTGCATCTGTTGCTCTAGTTGCAACTCCAAGATCTATCTTTTTTACTATAAATTCATCAGCAGTAGCTTCCTTGATATCCTTATCTTCCTTACAAACTACTCTCTCAACAACCTAGTGTGTTTTTTCTCATCTATGTGAATCATAGACTCAACCCTAATCCTTTTTGGCTTAACTATAGTCCCTAAGTATTTTCTAACCATGACTTCCCCTAGTATTGTGATAGGAAACACATTCCCTTTCTTTCTAATTGATGTCTCCAACCATTTGAGTGTAAGAGGTGGTGTCTGCAGAGGAGTGTACAGCCATGGAATCCCCTGTATCTTTAGAAGGTGTGTTTTGAGTGTTCTTTTATGACATTGGACTATGAATTTTTCCTATATTGATCACTTTGTTTTCCCTAGCTTCCACAATGTCTTATTTTTTGGATGTAGTCCTTCTAACTCACATAGATGGGGTGACACTAGGGATGCTCTATTTTCCAGACTTGGACTTGAGAGTTCTCTTATTTTTAATTTTTGAGGAACCTACAATAGAAACATTAATCAATCTATTTTTGGTTCTTTTGATCATGGTGAGATTTTTGATATGTATGTTGTCTCTTTCATCAACACTCCAGTCTATTTCAGGCAGTGGTAATCCTGTAACTCTTGCTTCATACTAATCATCAATCACCTCTTCACCTTCCTCTTCTTCTATCCCTATGATGTTAAGTTCTATTTTTAGGGTAACAACTTGGTTGAGAGTGAATCTCAACCATGATCTTCTTCTTACCTAAAAATTATCTATGCAATTTTCCTAGTAATCTTCCATCCAGGAAAGATGTTGAAACTCAGTAGGTAAATTAAAATGATGGTCTGCATAACCCCTACTATCAAAATATTTCCTCACCTCAAAATTATTCAGGTTCAACTTATTCAATTCTAGCACTAGATTGAGGGCATCCGAGGAAATTTTATATGTGTAGAACCCCAGTTCAATGGGAAAGCTTGATTTTTCTCTGCCTTTCCTATCCTTCACACTTTTATGCACATGAGCCAATTGGTGACCTACTTTAGTTATGATGTGGCTATCAAGGGCATATCTTGGGAGCTTGAATGGCTAGCCTTAAAACCCACTGACCCTTATGTAAGTAAATCTCCTGAACTAGATAAATAAACATCCATAAGTGTTGAAAATTTTCTTAGCTTCTTCTGACATCCTCTATTTGATATTGCCCTCTTATCTCATAGACTAACTTTCTAGAAAAAATCTCATTTAATTTCATGACTTTATTAGTGTGAAATTCTTTCTACAGATGAGGGTAATAGTCGTATACTTTTATATTGGTAATGGGTAATTCATGAAAGAGGGCCTTCCACTCCCTGGTACATTATACACATAGAAAAAGTATGATTTCATGTGGAAACAAGACCTTCCTGAGAAGTTTTCCAACTAATGGTGAATTTCATTTGCAATAGTGTCTGCCCAATCAATGAAATTTTGGCCACCTAGGGTTATTTGAATTTAAAAATACATCCAATCTTTCAAAAAATAGGCATGTTGGTTTCCCTCTATCTTGTTGAGTAATATAACTAATTCCCCAACCTATGGCTTAAAGTGGTCTATGGTAAGAGGCTTAGGTAGCCTAGACCCTTCCTTTTGTGGTTTTAACAACCAACTTTGAGCAATTGCTTTCCTATGAAATTTTCGTGGGGTAGAGAAAAAAGACTAAGAGGAGGTAGTAGTCCATCCCTCATAGGGATCTTTCTCAAGGATACCTATTGCCATTAAAATAATATAGTTGTTTATGAAGACTAATGGGCTCCCATCTCTCTTTTTTATACATTTCTCCTCCCTACTATAACATTTGGCACATTCTACTACCAGCTCAGGGCATGTAGTCGCTATTGGAAATGCAACTTCTTTTTCCAACCCACTTCAAACTAATTTTTCTATCATGGAACCTGGGATGAGATTTTTAACTTTGTTTCTAATTTCTTCCAATTCTCCTGATCGTATTTATGTGTCATCACTTTCCAATGGAGAATGAATTAGGCAAGAAGTATGTCCAAAATTTGGGAGTGGAGGCTTCATGGTATATCAACACAACAATACAAAGAAAGAAGAACAAATAATGCAGAAGTTCTAAAGGGTCTTTTTTAAACTTTAACATCACAAACAACTTCAATTTGAGTCAGGAGTGCTAGGAGAAGACAACTAACCTATTAATTCATGCAATTTCACTAAGCTTTGATAGAGAAGATGATACCTTAGGTACTCTATTACTTTGGCTTCTGTTAGAAGAGTCTTCACTATAATTTAAAAAAAAACTAAGTGTCACCTATTTATTTTCCAATTCTTCACAATATCGTGGGAGATTTGCAATTAATGATGAAATGTTGGCAAAATATTTTAATTAACGATGACAAGAGGTTGGCTTGATCACCACATTAGTTGTCATAGTTTCTCACAAGTGAAATGAAATTTAAATTTCACTTCTCATGATGATTATACCTACTACATGCACAGATGCCACATTCTTTGCCAACTATCATTTCCATCACATCACTACCACCTTTTCCTCCTCTTGGCTTGAGAGCATCCATTTAAATTTGAACTCTAATCTAAGAAAGTTCAAAAGTTGAGTTTAATTTGAGACAAGACACAAATACCCCTTGGAATGTTTTAAAAGATAACACGAGTGGAAAGAAAGAAAAAAATAATGATCATAAAAACATAATTCAAGATGAAATGTGCAGTTGAACCTTGAACCTTGAACCTTGAACTAGGCTAGTTCACAATTCGGTGTTCAACAGAAAGATAATTTATTCAAAACATGCTACTTAGTTTACCTAAAAATGAAAAAGGAAAGAAAAATGTACCACATGGTGTTATTGAACTTTGAACCTTGAACTAGACTAGTTCAAGATTCAAGTTCGCCTGACAAGAGGAAAATGCAAAAAAATATGGGAAAAACCATGGTGATAATATACTTTGAAAAATATTATAGGGTGAATTTTGAGAGGAATGGTTCCATGAATAACTAGAAAAAATAAAAGGTAATAGGCTATTGGTAAGGTTTTTGATAATTTTGAAATTTATGCCTCTTGAGACTAACAAGCTCATTGGTAAATTTTTGCAAGGTCTTTTTGGTCTCCTTCAGCTCTTGGGACTAGTCTATAGCTTGACCAGTATCTTTTGGGAAAGTGATGGGATAGGGGGAATAGATGCCAAGGCTAGAATTGCTTCAGGAATAGGCTATGATTCTGGAAATATGGGCATTGGAGGCCTTGGTGCTATTTTCCCAGCTTGGATGAGATTATACTTAGCTCTTATGGAAATATCAAAGGTTTGCCAACAAGTTGCTTCCTCCTATTGTCTATATTGTCACAGAGATGTCACTGTTAAGTGCCCTCAAATAATACAAAAAATCATGTTGGTTTGAAGGCCTTGGGATCGTGTTGCATGTCCTTTGGAACCTAAAATTGAAATCCATCATATGTTCATGGGGTGCCCTCTTTATGGTAGTCAAACGCTCTACCAAAGAAATATGATTAGATTTATCTTCAAACTGGCTAGTCAAGGAAACACCTAGATCATTCGAGGTTTCTATATAATTAATAGCTAAACCCATCAACCATTGTAACTATTTTCCATTAAGAAATGTTTCTAACAACCTTACATCCACATCATCAAGGGTTATGTGATAAAGACCACAAAGGGATGCAACATCTCTTATGTATTCAATGGCTGAGGTTTGATCCTCTCTAGTAAAAATGTGCAAGCTCTTAAGACCTCCTATGGGTATGTCGTTATGTTGTTGTAGATTCAAAGGGATACCCTAGTTAAAAGCCACAAAAGCTTTGTTTATTGCCATAGGTGGATATGGGAGAACTTGAACTACTAGGGGGGAACTTGAGAAATTATAGGGAGTGGTATAGAAGGACCACTTGTAGGGATATGACTAGAAACAATAGGTTGAGATGCACTAGGCTAGGACTGAGTATGCTTGGCTACTCTGTCCCTCTTCTTAGATGGAGGTAGCTCTATATATTCAAAAGGGTCCCTGATCTACCTAGTAGGTATCCCGTTCATGTCTAGAAAGACTGATCTGCATAAAACAAAGATTAGAGCTTCCAGGTATGATATCTCATAATAATTAATAAGGACATAATTACTACTCATACCAAACAACAACTTATATGTAATGTTTCTCAAAATAGTGGCTCAAAAAGATTTTGTGACACCGAGCATGCCAAAAAATATTTTCACTAAGGATTTCGCCCAAAGGATAAGTATAAAAATTAGCTATCCTATGAAACATGGGACTACTTTTAGGTTGTGGGTGACCTATGGTGAAAGTAGACCTCAAGGTTAAGGGATAGCTTCCCTTGAATCACCTTAAAATTGAACTAAACTTTTTGGAGGAAAATGGAAGAGAATACATAAACTTGAAACAACCAAAAATGAAATGGAGGTGAATCACCAAACTTTAAAGGTCCATAGATTGAAAATACACTCACAATAAGTATAACTCAGAACTTCAAAACTTTACCCTACATATAGTATTGCTTTTAAGAATAATAAGGTTTAGATTGTAAATGTGAAGGGAAAATGAGTTCCACAACCCTAAATACTTATAAGTGAACACAAATTAATAATTTTAGAAATTTCTTTTATGAACCTTTAGATAGGTAGAAATATTGAGTAAAGAATTAAACTAATCACAATAACTTTGACACAATGCTCACTAAACAACTCACAAATCAATAGGAAAAGAAGGATTATTGTTCTACATTCAATTGAAAGGAGCCAAAGTACAATCTCTTTCTCCAAGAGCTACAAAAAAATGTATCTCAAAATGAGATAGGATGCAAGAACTTCCTCAATCAAAAAATGTGAGAGGTATAATAGGTGAGAGCCCAAAAATCTGCATCTCCATGAAATCTGGAATTCCATGTCTGCCTCCACCAAATCCAGAACTGAGAAAGGTAAGAATATCTGACAAATATCTATTCAGGTCCATAGGATATGCTTCTCATATCTAGATGTTAGGTACCCCAGATTTATAGGTGGTGAAATGAGAGACCTTCAAAATTTATGCCTTAAAAAGCCTTCTCTTTCCCAATCACACCAAATCTCCCTCTAATCATGCTTGGTAGGTAATATTTGACAAAATGATTTATAAAACATCAATTGTCAAATATTTTACATTAATAAATCCATGATTTAACATTTAAAACATTACATTTTAATTAAACAATGACCCCCCAAAAGAATTGATAGGAAACATATTATACAACTATAATAAAACCTAGCTTCTTAGGGGTCATGTTCACATTTCTTTTAATCTTTCCTTTAAATTACTTTCTTTAAAAAATGATAAAAGGCTCCATTTTTTAGATCTTTAACGATATGCAAGATTAAATTTTTACCTATATGTTATAATACTTAACCTACCCCACCTTAGCATATGTTATGAAAACATAAGAGAAAAACCTAATCAACCTTCAACACTTTTCACACCACTTTGCATCAAATGAATTTGAGCTTGATGCCCTAACTATACTTTGAAAGGGAAGAAAGTCACTATTTTTTGAAGGTTTCTCTTTGGACCAAGCTTTCTGTGGATTTGGAGCTTTAAAATGGAAAGTTCAGTTGTATAAAACATCAAGGTAGGTGATCATTGTTATCATTTATTTATTTTTTACTGGTTGCATGATGTCGTGCCTTCCATGTCTTCATTTTCTTCTTCTCACATAGCTCGAATGCTTTCTTCATTGTTTATCTATTACTTGATTTTTAGAATAAATCGGAGCATCCATGTATTTGTTAAATCTTCCCCATTGATTGTTGTTCTTTTTGAGATATCGCTATTTTTCTTGAGGCCATTAGTTGCAATGCTTTATATTTCAAGCATGGTTGTGGCTATGGTAGGGTATCACTTCTCTTTTCTTCTATAGCACGTGTCATGGCATGTTGTATTTTCTCTGTGATATGGTTTTATCTCTACATCTCTATTGTTTTGATATTACGCATATGCTAAATCTGCCCCAAATGTTTATAAAACCTATCTCAAATGCTTGTTGTTTCTAGCATTGAGGTCTTGGCTATACTATTTTACTTTTTATTTATTTAAAGTGCATTATTGATGGTGCCATGATCCATATGATATCCATGTGAATAATTTGTATTGTTTCTACTCTTGATGGTCGTGGGCTATGTTGTCTTTTTCCTACTCTTTGGGAGTCCATTACTAGGGCATCACCATTTATGCTTCTTCATTGTTGGATCAAGGTCGTGACCTATCATTTGTATGTTTGATCTGCATCTCTTAAAGATATTTGGTTGTAAAAAATGGATTAGTTTAGATAATTTTAAATTTTTAAATTGCTTCCAATGTTGGAACATTGCCTTGGTGCATGTTTTTTTGATGATTGGGATTCCATGAGCATTATTGTTGTTTTTATGAGACACATATGTAGTTTCTCTGAGATACATAGGATGGTATATATATGTAAATGTTGTTCCTTTCTCTGTAGGGAATATATGTGAATCATTGTTTCATCTCTTTGAGATATGCACATGTAAATGAATCACATTACAGTATATGCTTGTGTTAGTAATAACTGAGAGTGGGGGGGGGGGGGCTGAATCAGTGGCCTCAAAAATTTATCCTTCAAACATTAACCACCAGTCAAATTAACATCAGATTATTAAGTCCCTACAAGATGCATGCCATGAAATACTTATAATGAATAACTGTCTATAGGTTTTCCTAGTCTTTCCTTATTCTCCTTGATACCGATAAGCAGTATAACTATTTACCAAAACTGGGTAAATAAGTAGAGTATACCGATCAACCCAGTGTTAACTATGTCAGACACAAAACAATAAAGAAATGAATCCTACACACATAACACATGAATTTTTAACATGGAAACCTTGTTAAGGGAAAATCCACTGGGACCGGTACCCCAAATTTTCACTCTTCTAAAGTGATCCCTGTTAGGAGCCAACCCTATTAAAGGTTACAAACACACTGTTAAGTGCAACCTTATTAGATGATTTTATACATAGAGGTTGTCACTTAGTATCGGGCATCTATTGCTACCATCCTTGAATCAGCCTCCTTCTTAAATTGTCAATAGGTATCAGGCAAGTCCAATGCTACATTCATGAATCAACCTTTTTGATGTAGCAGTGGCAAGTGGAAGCCTTCAATCAGTGTGCAAGTGGTAAGTTTCAAAAACCAACACCCAAGAGGACGGGGTCAAATGGCAACCTTCAAAGAAATCAATCACCCAAATGGGATCCAAGTGCCCAAATACTTATCAAAAGTATTGGAAGGACTAGGGGAATGGTTATCACAACCAAACACCCAAAGCAACCTAATCACTAGGCTATGCCAAGTCCAAAGCACCAACAATTTAGAAGTTACCAAGAGGTCTCCTTAACCCAAAAGGCAACCAAACCCCATAAGAAAACTTATAAGACCAGGGGTGCCCTACAATCACTGTAATGGATTTTTTAGGTCCTAATCCTTTAGTTCCAATGGTTCTTTCTTTCAAAAGAAACCCATAGCATCAAGATGTTTCATAGTCTAAGGATTTGGTTTGTAGCCTTTTTCAGAGGGTTTTTTAAACATAAGTAAAAATGTTTCCAAAGGAAGTATTGAATTGGTTAGGGATTCTAATACCCTTTAAGGATTTACTAAACATGCCCAAGCACCAAGGATTGGAGGCAAGCAAAGGTCACTGTTGTTACAACTTTTAGACCAGGCTAATAGGCCTAATTAGGGCTCCAAATGCACTACAAGTGCTCTTTCTCCTATGATAAAACACAAAATGAGCATGGAGGTATGTGTGGACATGTGAACAAACTTATAATCTAGGATTTGAGACCTTGGTGAATCCCCAACCGAAATCTATAGTGACTATCTTAAGTCACAGAATGGTGCACACATGAGATGTACACCTAGGGTCTTGTGGCAAAGCTATTCCTCTGCATATCCACGCTCCTAACCTGAAAAATATGAAAATGCATTGAACAAGGATGAATTCCACCAAGGGGAATCAATTTCCCATGGTGAAATTGGTCCAAACACTCAAGCCCTAGGTGAACCCTAATTTTTAGCCTCAAACCCAGGCAGTCCCACTAAAAACCTGATATATTGCAATCTAGGGAAGATCAATACATGAGAAAAGAAAAAAATGGAAGAAGGTTCAAAGCTTCAACCTTTGGGATCACTGTTTCATGCCCCCACAACTATCCCTATCTGTACAAGAGCATTATCCTCTGAAATCTACAGAAAAGTGGTTTATTTTATTGTTTCAAAATGCCAAAATACATGTTCTACCTTCCACCCACCTGAAAGGGCTATTTGAAGGCTTCCCCCATCAGTTCAAACTTATTTTTAAACAATCTGACCGTTGGGGGCTCTAATTACAACTTTTGGCAAAAAGTTGTCAAAGTTGCTAAGCAACTTTGACAACATTTTGTGCAAATTTGCTTTCTAGGAGACCAAACTTGGTCTAGACCTAATCTAGTGATCCAACATGGATCTAAAACATCAAAAAAATTAAAATGACTAAAATCCTATAATTTTAGGCCCTTTGACCACCTTTGACCATAGTTAGCCAGGGGCTTATAGTTGTGCCAATCTTGGAACTAGGCCTTACAACTTGGTCTAGGTGCCTAACTGATATAACTAGACGAATCTAGATATGTTTAGGATTATTAGGGTCTTTTTTTGTTGAGTCTAGAGTAGGTGCTCCTACACCATACTCCCCTTGAGTTTTAAAACTCAAGTTCCTACTTGATGATAACTACTCCACTAAAGTCCCATGTTGCTTGATTTGATCTTCAGTCAGCCATGTAGCATCTATGTTGGAGAGTCGCTTCCATTTTACTAGGTACTACATATACTTCTTGGTTCTGGTTTGCCTTAGTAAATTTGTGTCCAAAATTTCTTCTAACTCCATTGGTTTTCTTTGGGGAAGATCAGTCGCATAGTCTTCATTGTTGATGGTTGTTTCCTCACTTTGGGCATTCATTGCATCTGTTGTAGCTTTGTAGATGGTAAGGTCTGCAATATTGAATATGGGAGATATTTTCAAAGTTGGAGGAAGGGAGACTTCATAGGTGTTCTCACCTATTTTTATAAGTACACTATAGGGGCCTACTTTCTTCATTTTTAATTTGGAGTATCTAACTTTAGGTAGTCTCTCCTTTCTTAGGAAGGCCCAAACCCTATCTCCTACTTGGAAGTGGACCTCTCTCCTTATTTTGTCACCATTTTCTTTGTCCTTCAAACTAGATCTTTTCAATGTTTCTTTTACTTGATGTTGCACCTTTGTAATGAGTTCTACCAATTCTTGGCCTTGTGCACTGATTTTTAAGTTAGAGGGGAGTTCCATCAGATCCAATGGTCCCTTGGGGTGAAAACCATATACTGCTTGGAATGGAGTTTTACCAATTGACCTATTTATGGAGTCATTGAAGGCAAAATCTGATTGGGGCAGAATTATATCCCAACTTTGTGAGTATTTCTTGGTGAGGCATCTTAAGAGATTGCCTAGGGACCTGTTTACTACCTCAGTCTGCCCATCTATCTGTTTGTGATATGAAGAACTATAGGTGAGATTTGTGCCCAACTTCTTGAAGAGTTTCCTCCAAAAGTGCCCTTGGAACTTTACATCTCTTCCTGATACAATTGTCTAAGGTAAGCCATGGATTATAACTACTTCTTTAAAGAAGAGATTGGCTATATGAGATGCATCATTTGTTCTCTTGCATGGCACAAAATGGGCCATTTTGTTGAACCTATCCACTATGACAAACACACTATCAAAGCCTTGCTTGGTTTTAGGCAGTCCCATTACAAAATCAATTCATATGGACTCCCAAGGTCTTGAAGGGATTGGTCAGGGTTGTTAGAGTCCCTAATTTATTGTCATTCCTTTAGCTTGCTGGCAGATTGTGCAAGTCTCTATAAACTTCTTAACATCATTGTTCAACTTAGGCCAAAAATAGATCCTCTTCACCATGTCTGTTGTCTTATCAATGCCAAAGTGACCACCTAGGCAACCATAATGATTTTCCCTTGCTATATTTGTCCTCATTAAGCACTTTGGTATGCATAGTTGTGCTCCTTTGAATAAAAGCCCATTCTGAATTAGATATTCAAAGAAATTAGTGTGATATCTAACCTCCATTTTTGTGCAAATCTGATATACTTCTGCAAAATCAGAGTCATCCAGGTACAAGTGTTTGAGGGACTCAATTCCCACACTTTGTAGTTGAAATTCTTTAGTAAGACCAATCCTTCTACTAAGGGCATCAACAACTTTGTTTTCTACACCCTTTTATGCTTAATGTTGAAAGTGTAGGCCTGCAATTGCTCTACGCATTTGAGATGCCTGACTGAAAGTTTTTCTTGTGAATTGAGGGAGCTTAATGCATGATTGTCAGTGTAGACTACAAAATCTTTTGGGATCAAATAGTGACTCCATTTATTGAGGGTTTGGACCATGGAATAGAGCTCTAGATCATAGGTGGTGTACTTTCTTTTGGCTTCATTCAATGTCTGTGAGAAGAAAGCAACTGCCCTGCCTTCTTGGCTTAGGACTACCCCTATGGCCAAATTGCTTGCATCTATCTCCACAATGAAGAACTTGTCAAAATCAGGGAGGACCAAGATAGGGTATTGGGAAACTCTATTCTTCAAGTATTGGAATGCATCATTGGATTCCTTTGACCATGCAAACTTATTATTCTTTCCACCTTTGATTTTTTCAAGCATTGGTGCACATACATGACTAAAATTTTTGATGAACTTCCTATAAATTGTTGCAATCCCATGGAAGCCTCTTACATCACCTTGATTCTTTGGTGGAGGCCAATTAATGATTGCATCTACCTTCTCAGGATCCATCTTGAGGGTACCTTGTGAAATCACAAAACCTAGGAATACTAGTTCCTTCCTCATAAACATGATTTTTTCCAAGTTGATTACCAACTTGTGCTGATGGAGTCTTCTTAGTACCTATTCTACATGATCAAGATGGTCCTCCTTGCTATGACTAAATATTAGTATGTCATCAAGGTAAATAAAAACAAATTTTCTAATAAAATAAATGAATATATCATTCATAAGCCTCATAAAAGTGCTAGGGGCATTTTTTCAAGCCAAAAGGCATTACTAACCATTCAAACAAACCTTCAGTAGTCTTGAATGCTATTTTCCATTCACCTCCAAGTCTTATTCTGATTTGATGGTATCTAGACTTTAAGTCTATCTTGGTGAAGTAGCAAGCACCTCCAAGTTGATCCAATAGTTCCTCAATCCTTGGCATGGGGAAGCTATATCTTATTGTGATCTTGTTTAGGGCCCTGTTGTCCATGCATAACATCCATTTACCATCCTTTTTAGGGGTCAAGACTGATGGTACTGCACATGGGCTGAGACTCTTTTGAATGAGTCCTTTTTCCAACAATTCAGTGACCTGTTTTGCAATCTCTGTATGCTGCAATGGTGTCATTTTTTATGGTGCCTTATTAGGTAGGGATGAGCCTGGTATGAGATCTATTTGATGACTAATGTCCCTAATGGGAGGGAGGCTAGTGGGCAGGTCACTAACAGTGACATTTTTATACTTGTGTAGTAGTTTTAAGACTTCATTTGGTATGGGATCCTTTTGTTCAGTCCTGATATTATCTTTGGTATTTGAGATTAAGACAAATGGCTCTATATCAGATTCTTTCAAGGTTTTTAACATCTCCTTCTCTCCCATGATGATCATAGTGGGTTCTTTTGTAGATTTGTTATCTGGTAGGGGCTTCATAGTAAAGGTCTTTCCATCTTTAGTGATGGAGTAGGTGTTCTTCCTACAATGGTGTATGGCATCTACATCAAATTGTTGGGGCCTACCTAGAAGGATGTGTGAATCATCCATTTCAACCACATCACAAAGAACTTTGTCCTTAAAATCTGCAATTGAGAATTCTATCCATGCTTGTTCTATTACTAGAGTTTTTTGGCCTCTTGTTAACCATGAAACATGATAGGGATAAAAGTGTGGCATTTTAGAGAGGTTTAATTTCTGAACCATTTCACAAGATACAAGATTTTTAGTTGAACCAAAATCTATAAGTAGATTGCATACATTTCCATGACACTTGATTTTTGTTCTGAAGAGATTTTTCCTTTGTGGAGGTTCTTGGGTTTGTGGCACTTGAAGGAAGACCTACCTCATCATCAAGCATACTCCTTCCTCTGGTTCCAAGTCTCTAG
>MU223038.1:2225449-2245849 GCA_018584345.1 Thuja plicata | reverse complement strand
ACATGATGTTGTTTGGCTTTGTCATCGTCGGTAAGCCTCTTACATTTCTCCTTTTGCTTATTTTCATCATGTTGTCAAAATTCACATGACACAATCTTTTGTGCCACAACCATATGTCTTCATTTCTGGTCATTAATAAAGTGGTGTTAGTATCAATTAGATAGAATAAGTTACCTTTAGTCTGTTCACCAGTACCAATCAGTTTTCCTGATTCATTGAAGATCTTTCCCTTCTTATTCTCAAATGCTACTCTGTGTCCTGAATTATTCAGCTGAGAAACACTCAACAAATTATAATTCAATCCTTTTACCCAATAAGAATTTTCACATTTAATCAGGTTATTCAGCATTATTATTCCTTTACCTTCAAATGGACAAGGTGTATCATTACCCATTCTTACTGTACCACCATTATAATACTCAAAAGTGTTAAAATTTTCTTTGTCACCGGTCATGGGGTGCGTGTAGCCACTATCTATAATCCAGATGTCATTCTTTCTAACCTTAGATATGAGTGCAGTTTCTACATACCTTTCATCTTCATCTTCATCTGAATCATCCTTCACAGCTACAAATACCATCTCGATGTATTCATAAGGTTTGGTGTCAGTAGCTTCATCTTTGCAAGCAGATAGATAGCTAGTCTTCTTTCTTTTTTCCTTTTAGTCTCTGGTATCTCTTCTTTCTAATTGTCAGTAACCTCTGTAATCTTTGTTATCACCTCTATTAGATTTCTTCTGAAAAGATCTATCATTACTTCTATCATCTTTTCTTCTGTTAGGACATCTTGTAGCAAAGTGTCCAATCTCTTTACAATTAAAACATACAAGTGGTAACTTGCCTTTGTATTTACCTTTGCCTCTCTGCATTCTTCTTGCCATAAGTTCTTCTATTTCATCTAGTTCTTCTTCTTCACTTTTGCCTTCACTATCTCTTCTAGATATGTGTGTCTATGACTTGATTTTCTTACTCTCATAGAAGCCTTAAATGTAGACTCTAAGTTTGGTAAGACACTATTGTCAAAGTTATTTATCAAAAATCAAATTAGTCTACCAATTAAACTATCAAGAGTAACTATATTGTTTTCTAAAGCTCTCATTTATTGAATGGAAGAAACTCTAATAGCATATAGAAGTAGTAAGGTTCTTAATATTTTACTTACCACTATCTCCTCTTCAAGTGTACCTCCAACTCCTCGTATAGCATTGACTACTTATTTTATTCTTGTGTTGTACTGTGTGATGTTTTCTCCTTCTTTCATTCTGAGATCATTAAATTTTCCTCTAAGGCCTTCTTCCTTGGCTCTCAAAACATTTGTATCACCTCCATGTACAAGCTTCAGTTTGTCCCACATCTTCTTTGCAGTTTTGCAATCCTTGACATCTTCTAATTTAGCATCAGAGAGTGCGTAAGAAAGCTCTATAACCATGCAGTTGTGTTCATGCTTCTCTCTCAATTAATCTATTGTTAGTACTCCTATAGGAAAAACATATTTAGTATCTAGGAATTGAGTAACATCATTACCAATACCTTATAGATGGATTCTTATCCTACTTTTCCATGAAGCAAAGTTGTCTTTGTTCAACTTGGGCACATCTCGTCTATTCATCTTGTGCTCTTGACTTAGGTATTGAAACCTTCCTTTCTAAGCACACAAGCTCTGATACCAATTATTATGAATAAATGAGAGGGGGGTGAATCAATGGCCTCAAAAATTTATCCTTCAAACATTAACCACCAGTCAAATTAGCCTCAAATTATTAAGTCCCTACAAGATGCATGCCATGAAATACTTATAATGAATAACTGTCTGTCATTTTTCCTTATCTATCCTTATTCTCCTTGATTATCGATAAGTAATATAACTATTTACCAAAACTCATTAAATAGGTAGAGTATACCGATCAACCCAGTGTTAACTATGTCAGACACAAAACAATAAAGAAATGAATCATACACATAACACATGAATTTTTAACGTGCAAACCCTGTTAAGGGAAAAACCACGGGGACCGGTACCCTAAATTTTCACTCTACTAAAGTGAGCCCTATTAGGAGCCAACCTTGTTAAAGGTTACAGACACAATGTTAAGTGCAACCTTGTTAGAGGATTTTATACATAGAGGTTGTCACTTAGTATCGGGCATCTATTGCTACCATCCTTGAATCAGCCTCCTTCTTAGACTATTAATAGGTATCAGGAAAGTCCAATGCTACTTTCATGAATCAACCTTTTTGGCACTCTTTGGGATTTACCTCAATATATTGAAGACTGTTAAGTTCTTCTCTATTAAGAGACTTGATTCTTCAATGGTTAAACTGAAACACTATGACCTATTTCTAATGCAACTTTGAATTGTAAATTTTCAAATCTATTTAAGTACATTACTTCTCTGATCAATGTATCAATTTGATTATTTGTGCTGCACACTTTCTGCTCTGTGATGCTATGCTTCACTGTTCTTCGATGTCTATAGAATTGTTTAGCTCTCCTTTAGCTTGATTGATCAAGACTATATGAAGTTCTTCTTCATCAATTTCTCTTTAGCATCCTCTTTTCATTCACTCCCCTTAATCCCATTTTAATGAATGTGATGTTACAAAAATGAATTAAGCTTGTCTCTTGTATAGACATGATATCCATTGTTTCTTGATTCTTGATTCCTGGCATGAAAAACAATCCAGCCAATTTGATTTAAAGCATAACTCCTGATTTATCTCATAGTTATCTTCTTGCCAACTATACAAATCCTCTTTAATTCAATTACTTAACTCTAGTTGAATAAAACAAAGAAAACAACCAGTTAAGTCTATCTTTAGCTCTTGCCAGCTACATATTTTGTCATTTTCTGAACTCTCTATTTCGTTGGTCAATTCTTTAGTTAGTTGTCAGTGACAACTGACAGTTCTGTTGGCATGTCTCCAGTTAGCTTCGGGATCTCCGCCCATCGGGCATCATTAGATTTTTAATCTTCAGGCAACTTTGTTTTTAGCTCATCAGGCATCTTGTGTTTTTCTTTTTCGGGAAACACTGTCTTCTTCTCGTTGGGTATCACTATGACTTTTCTTCTTTTCCTTTACCGATGGTGTGCACTCTATCAGTGTTATCTGTCACTTAGTGAATACTTGACATTTATGCATTTCCGAAAGCATAACCTTTGTTCTATATATTCTCTGAAGTCTTTGGCATTATGTACATGACCATAAAAATGATATCAAGTTGAAATCAATGAAAGTATAAACCATTTACTAATTTAATGCTTTGCATTATCTTCAACTTAACATTATCAAACATTCAACCAGTTACATGTCATCAACTTGTTGTTTCCTTGAAATGCAAACGCTATTTTGATTGAATTACATGCAGATTTCTTAAACACACATATGTAATGTTGTTTACCTTTTCTGAGACATATATATTGCTTCATCTTTGTTGGCATATGAGATACATATGTTGATTTTTATCTTTATTGAGATGAAATGCATCATACTTATCTCTTCTTTAGGACATTATGTTGTTACTTCCATCTGGATTTGTATCTCTGCAAGTGGATTGATCAAGAATCATTGATATTGTTAAAACTTTGTTCCAAACATTGTAATGCTAATTTCTTCCCTAGATGCATTTGTGTCACTGTGCTCACCTCCATGAGCTTCATGGGACATGCTTAATGTTTTTTAAAACTGTTATGTAATATACCCCATACTGGACCTATTGAGATACATTATTGCACCTTGTAATATTGCATCATGCAAATGTATTGTTGTTGTTTTGTGTGGGATATATGCTGCTCCATTATCTTTGTATCAACTCTTTGGGCATTGGGAATGTGAGCTTCATTTTTAAGTTTTTGCATGAACCTCCATTCTTTGCTTTGGCATCTTTGTTGTGATGTAATCTATCACTGAATCATTGAGCTCATCAACCTATCTATTGATTGCTTTTTGGTACATTATTGACCTGTCATTAGATTTCACATGGCACTATTTAGTACCTCTTTTGATGCATACTTGATAGAAAAGTAGCTTCCCCTTATGACTGTCCTTTTGCATGGCTGAATGGTGACTATTTTGGATGCAGAATCACATTTTTAGTTGGGGAATGTTGCTCCATTATTATTGCATGATTATGGCTTTGGATCCTTCATGCACTATTATAGCTTTATTAAATGATGCATACCATTCTATCTTATTGTACCTTGAATGATCCATGGGTACAGGTACTTCATTAACCATTCCCTTTTCTGCATCAGTGCTCCTCGTTGGGGTTGTGGGGCAAATCAGAAAATTTATGAAAATGGAGCTTTCTGATAACCCTCACTGCTTCAATGTGGGGTACTATGAGGGCTTCAAACTTTGGTCATAAGTTTTCTTTTCCTACTATTTGGGTTTTTCCAAGAGGCTCTTTGAGGGCCCCCTAACAATGCCCACATTGTATAGCAACACCATTCTTTGTACTTCTAGGGAATAGAACACCTTCATAAGTGTTTTTCCTCTGACATAATTATCCTTCCAAGGTGGACTGTGATGGTTGCCTTTGAAGGCTTCTTGTGTCTGAGAAAGGGCATTTATTGCAGTCTAATGCAATATCACAACTTCTTCTATATCTACACATGGACCAGACAAGTTAAGTAAAATATGGTACTTCTCCTTTTTCCTAAGTCATTTGAGTCTTCATCTGCCTTAGGCATGGATAATATTTTGATAGATCATGATTATGTATGGAAATATATGATTGTGGATTTAAATAGGTCATTAGGTATTATTTATTGCTTATATTTTAAAGATCTAACACATCTTCATTATTGTAGGTAGTGGAGTAGCTCTTGAGTTGGAAAGGACTCAAAATTCTTCCTTTTACCAGGCAATAACTTGTACCCCTTTATCTATTCATGTCTTAGCTATGCATGTATATATGTAGCCATTAGATATCTAAGGTTGGATATGCTTATGGCCCGTGTGAGCCCTACTAATTTTCTTTACTCTCTTTATTGTAGATGTATACCATCCATTCTTAAATTATATATATGGTCAAGTATATGCCATTTCATTTAATTCATTAGATAGCTCACTATATTTCCTTTTTGTGCACTTTCATCCTAGCTCACAAATGAACTCAAATCTAATCCAGACCACTAAATAACTTGCAAACTAGTGTATTATCGAAATTCACCTAGTAAATAGGATAATAATACCAACTAATTGAATGAACAATATAATTGTGTAACATTTCTTGCAACCTCAGCTGAGTGCTTGCCTGCTAAGCACCTCTTGACCAGTTAGCTTTCCACTTTCCATTGGGCATAGAGTCCCTTGGCATCCATTTGAAAACTTAATAGCTCCTTCTAAAACAAAATCACTAAGTGCATGAGAATCATTGGTATTATTATGAGGGTCCCAACATGTGAGTATTGATGGCTTGTATCAGTGGGAAGTTTCCTCACTAATACCAATCACTAATGTTTTCTTTAAGAGGCTTGAAGGGTGGCATAAATGTGTTTGTGGATTATTACTAACAACTAAAAGTAGGGAAAACACAACAACTGAAATTGAAGCACATTTGTGCTACAACACTTACAAAACATAGAAAACTGAATTGTAAAACAACTAACTACTAATGTACATGGGGGTAGTGCCTTGACCTCAATAGCACGACTAGAGGTGAATCCAATTCACATGAAAGGGAAACTCTTGTCCATCCATGGTAGATAACTAAAAGGCATTGTGATCATTACATTTTGTAATCATGAAGGGTCCACTCCATATTGCATCAAATTTGGTGTGCCTTCCAGGTTTACTTTTTAATGTATCCCACTTGAGGATCAAATCTCCTTCTTTAAAAACTCTAGGAATAGCTTTCTTGTCAAAAAAATATTCATTTGAGCATGATGAGCTTCTAGGTTTTCTAAGGCTAGTTTTCTTGTCTCCTCAAGCTCAATAAATTTAGCAAGTCTAACTTGCATAGAATCCTCTTCTATTAATTCAATCTCCTTAAAAGAATTTAGAGCAGGTATTTCAATAGAAAAAAGAAATCTAGCTTCTCTTTCATAAAAAAGTATGTAGGGAGAATTAACTATGGATCTTTTGGGGGCTATCTTGTATTTTGACAAGACTAGCTTTATCTTTTTGTGCCAGTCTCTTTGGTTCCCCTCAATGGTCCACTTGATGATCCTTATCAGGTTGTTATTAGTTGACTCTACCTAACCATTACCCTAAGGGTAATAGTTGGATGCAGTATTTAGAATAATGTTATGATTCATAGCCCATTCAAAAATCTTCATCCCCAAGAAATCTAAGGCATTGTCTGAGATGATAGAGTCAGGTGTACCAAACCTTACCACAATATCCTGGTAGAATTTAAGGACAGAGCTTTCATTTACATCCTTTAGTGACACAACCTTTATCCATTTAGTAAAGTAACTGTGGTTCTAAGAATCCACTTGTGGCCAAGACTGGAAGGTGGATTTATGGGGCCAATGAAGTCCACTCCCCAGTTTGTGAAGGGTTGTTCTACTTTGATAGGATGCAATGGAAAAGCTGCCATCTTTGGTTTGACAGCAAAAAAAGCACAATTTTTACATCTTCTTACCCAAGAAAAGGCATCCTTTCACAGGTTTGTTTAGTAATACCCCACTCTCATCATCTTTAGGGAAGTAGTTCTTGCTGCAAAATGGCCTTTAGATGCTCCATCATTGAATTCCTTAAGAATTTTGTCTATATGTTTTGGCTCAAAACACCTTAGTAATACACCATTATAATATTTTCTATACAAGAGACCATCCAGAATGATAAAGGGAATGGCCTGAAACTAGAAATGCTTTATTTTGGCTCTGTCAAGACCTTGGGGACATTCACTGGTTAGGAGGTAGTGTTTCATTTCTCTTATCCAGCTTGTAGGATTTGCATTCTAATTTATTAGGATAACATCTTCTTCTTACTTATTGCTGCCATCCTTTCCTTCTGCCATTTGTTCACATAATCCTTTACCTCTTATCAACTTGGTAACTTTTATTTGAACATCATACTCTATTACCTTAGTAATCCAACAACCTATTATTTGGTTCAATTCTTTGTTCAAAAGGAAATCATTAATACATGGGTGAGAAAACATGAGATGAACAGTATTATTGAAAAGTAAATGTCTAAATGTTTTCAAGCTTCTTACCACTTCTAGGACATGCTTATCCACAAAGGTGTATTTCAAATCATATCCATCCAAACCTTGACTATAGAATGCAACTCATTAGTCTTGTTTATCATCATTCTGTTGAACTATCATAGCAGATATGGTGTCAATAATCCCAAATTCTTAAAGAGAGAAATCCTTTGAAAATTTGGGGTTTATTAGAGTAGGGGTTGATGCTATTTCCTCATTTACCTCTTCAAATAACTTTTTACCTTCGCTTGTACAACGGAAGACTGCATTATTTTTTAGCATCTGTGTCATAGGCTTCAACAATGCTACAACATTTGGGATGAATATCCTCAAGAAATTGATTCTCCCTAAGAATATTTTTAGCCCCTTCTTGTGTGTTTGTAATTGTAGTTCTAGGATTGCACTCATCCTTTTAGGGTCAATGGTTGTACCCACTTTAGAAACAATATGTCCTAGAAGTCTATCTTCATGGATAGAAAAGATGCACTTCTTTAGGTTCAATGAGACTCCAAATTCCCTACATCTCTCAAATATCTGTCTCAAATGAACCAAGTGCTCATTATTATTCTTTGAAAAAATAGTAATTTCATCTAGATAAACTAGGAAAAACTTATACATTAGGCCTACAAATTTCATTTCCATAGCTTTCTGGAAGGTCACGCACATTAGACAACCAAAAAGGCATCTTTCTGTATGTCATGGTGCCCCACTTTTTTGTAAAGGTTGTCTTATACTAGTCCTCCTCTTGTACCAAGATTTTATTATATCTAGAAAAGACATCTAGAAATGAAAATCTATCATATCCTAATACCAACTAAAGTATTTTTCCATGGAGGGTAGTGGATGGTGATCTCTAAGTGAGGCCCAAGTCAGATCCCTGAAATCTACACATAGTTGAATCTCACCATTCTTCTTCCTAAAAGTTACCAAGTTAGAAACCAAGGAAGTATACTTGATAGGTAATATAATTTATCCTTAATCATCTATCTTAATTCTTCTTTCATTAACACCTCTAACTTGGGATTAATAGGTCTCTACTTTTGTCCCACAATTTTAGCATTGGGTTCAAGATCAATAGTGTGGTGAGCTAAATGAGGGTCAAAACCTTTCAAATCATAGCACTCCCATGCATACACATCACTAAATTCTTGGCATAATGAGAAAAAATCTTGTTTCTCAAATTGAGTACATACCTTTCCAAGTTGTAGGATTTTATCCCAGAGTATCTCAATGGGTTGATAGTGTTCCTCCTTCACAGTAATTCTTTCCTTATCTCCTCTAAGCTGATCATCAAAGTTAAATATAGAATTAAGGGTGACTAATCCCTTGGGTAACTCGTTAGTTTTCAATCGCAACAACTTATCATTGTATTCATGGGCATACTTACTCTGATTAACATTTGAGAATTCAGCTTCTTCCATCAAAATTTTTAAGATTTATTCAGCACTTTCAAAGATATTCTAGCTTACTTGGTTATCTAGAACTGAAGGTCTCACAAGGATCTTCACATACTACTACATTCCAGTATTCTTGAATTTCTTAGGAATGTCATATTCAGTTCCCATAGTAGCCAACTTGTATGTTTGCTTGTTCTGGTTCCTTGGAATAGAGGTTAAGTTAAAGGAATCAAAGCCTTCAATTAGATCCCATACCCTGTGCTTGTACATTTTGAGCACATCATTCTTGGTGTGGTTGATATTACAAATATGATTAACTATCAACTCATTGTCATGAAAGAATTTTAAAAATTTTATGCCCTTCTTTTTGTCCCACTCTAAGCCATGAATTAGAGCTTCATACTCTATTGTGTTATTAGTGTAGCTAAAGGAAAAGAATATAGTAGAATAATACCTTTTCTTTTTTTGTGAAATTATTACACCACCTCCTCCGACATGGATCTTGCTCCTGACACCATCAAAGGATAACTATGATAGATCATTCTATTGTTTCTCTTGAGTCTTATCCTACTTCTTCATCAAGTTTGGGATAACATCATTCTTCTCATGGATTATATACATCCCTATACCAGATGCCTCCATGCTCCTAAAGGGATGATCCTCTGGGTTCTTCTTTTCCCACTCATCCAAGGAAAGGTCTAGGATACTCTTAGTAGTGGTTTGTAGTTCTGAGACAACAAGCTCTTTTTCAAGGAATCTTAGGTTGGCATTAATGGGGATAGGTGTATAGGGCTTCACATGATCTTTTTCAAAGGTTTTTGATTTGATTCTGACCTTTGTACCATGCCTGGTTCTCAAATATAGGTGAGACCAATTTGGACAAAGATATCCACCCAACTTGGCAGTAAAGTCTCTGCTAAGGAAAATGGAAAGGTAGGGTGGTACGTCAATAACATAGAAATATTGAGGGATTGAGAAGTTAGGACACTTGTGCAATGTGAGACTTGGGTCCTTGATGACTCTAAGTGTACTAATTGATGATCCATCTAATTGGACATCAGGCCTATCTAGAGGCTCATAGGATAACCCTAAGGTGTTAGCTAACTACTTAGGTATAACTGAGTTGCTTTCTCTTGAGTCAATCATACAATTATGCAGTAGAAATTTTCCAATAAAAAGAGTGACACAGAAAGGAGTAGGCTTTACCTATGGAGTGTGTTGATTATTGATGGGTTCCAAGTTAGATTTTACACTTTGCTGATCTTTCTGAGGCATATCAGCAATCAAAACCCTAGGTTGCTCTGAAACATCCTTTTTAGTCAATGAATTCTTAGACAAAGCATCAAGGATTAATTAATTTTACCTAAGAATAGCTAAAGTATCTATTATGGGTACACTTATAGAAGTTTTCTTCATCCCTTTGATGATATTGAAGGAACCCAAACTTACCTTTGGCTGTCCTTTTCCTATAGAAACCTCTAGTTGTGTTAGCATAGACTGTGTCACTATCTTCACAGGTTCCTTTGATAGTATAGGTTGTCCCCAAGCCAAAATTTGAAAAACCTCAGGATATGAAACCACAACTAGGGCCTTATTATCTATAGAAACTAGCTGCTCTGCATTCATTGCCTTCTTCTTAGACCTTGTGTTATCTGAAACTGAGACATAGTTCTGGTTGTCACTGTGGGGAAAGTTAACCCCATAGGAAACTCCTTTCTCTACCAATTCCTGAGAGCCACATCAGGTGCACTGTGTTAACTTGGGCCAGCTGGTTTATTTTGCTGAATTTGAGGCTCTTGTTGGATTTCCTGTGGAGCCATAACATATTTTTGCACCATAAGGGTTTGACCAAATCCATTGGGATAAATTCCTTAAATGTGTTGTTGGTTGCATGGACAACCCCATTCATAATACTATATTGTTCTATGGTACTAGAACAAGCTCCCTAGAGGTACTGTTGGAACTCTAAAATTTTGGATAAATTTTAGAGTGACTAAGTTGAAAAATTCTCTAAGGCACAAGTCACTGCCCCAAATTTTTTTTGAAAGGGCCCTAGTTTGCATGCATGTAAAAAAAGACCTAAAGTTTTTAAAAGAAACCAATTGGATTGTGTCTTTAACAAATTTCATGGAGTATTTTTAGTTGGTTTGAATCTCTTAGAAGTCCGATAGGATGTGTTTTGGAGAGATCCATTTGGAGGTTTTTACCCACCTCTGCACTTGTGCATGTTTCTAGTTTTTTACTAAGTGACCTACTTTGGAGGTCTGCATCTTTGGCTAGATTGATACCCGAGATATAAGGATTTTCCCAAGGTGTTTTAGGAATGAAAATGAGTCATCATACCCATGTGTAGACCCATGTGAGTTTATATTTTAAGTCTTCCATAGCCTTTTTGTGTGCATTTTTATTCTGGTTTTCTAGGTGTGAAATGCAAAATTTTAGAATGCCCTACTTTGAGGTCCCACAAATTGTACCCAGTTGAATGTCATAATGAATTGAGTGTTCCCCCGCATTGTAAACATTGAAATGTCCCTCCATGTATAATTTTAGACTGTGGATAATCCATCTTGTTAGTTTGTTCAGCCGGTTTTAAATCCAATTTGTGCAGTTTACTGTGTTTTAATTGGGAAAGGTATTAAAGGGCTGACTTTGAAGAATAATGTTGGTTGACCAGATGATCATCAGAGAGAGATAATTTAAGTTCCATATTATTTATATGAAAATGAATCTATATCCAAGGTTTTAAAATGTAGTGGTCCCATTTGATAGGTTTGTGAATTCAAATCTAAAGGTGATTTGTGTAGATTCCCAATGTTGACCGAATTAACTTTACAAAGTAGTCACTTTCAGAAGGTTGTAACTTCATATCTAAAGGTTGTTTTTTTGTGTGAGTTGTGGATCTCTACTCCTTGTATGTAATTCTTCTATCAAAATTAGGAGTGGAGTCTCAAGGATTGTTTTTCCATTTGTTTGAGGTCATTTTGAGAATTAGTTTTCAATGTTTTGCATGTGAAATGCCAGAGTTTTAAGAAGTTGGTAAGTTTGATGATTAAGATCTTTCACCCTATGCACTTTCAAGGAAAACCATTTGAGGAATTTTTTTTGAACTTGGAAATCTCCTAGTTTCATTCATTTGGTCAGTTTTCGAAGCTACTTCTAGAGGCCACTTGTCATCTATGGGATAAGTTTTGCAGAGATTTGAAAGGGTCTACCTTTGACAGTTTTGTTTGTCCCAATCCTGAAGGTGATTGTATATTTCAGTTCTTATGGGCTGGAGAAGTCATTCATTCATTCTTTCAGATTGGCGCAAATGGTTTCTTATCATAAATAGAGCGTCGAATGGATATAATCAATATGTTTGTGTAAGAGAAGGAAGAACACCATGGAAATGTTCAGAGGGAGCATTTGAAACACTTTCAAAACATGCAAGAAAATGCATTGGCAAGTGTAAAATCTATGCTATCTATATGATAGAATCCAAAAAAATCAAGTGGTCCAAAGTATGTGCGAACAAGATGATTTTATCAGGAATAAGAGAGAATTTGAAAATTCATTAGCATTGATGGCTAGTTCCTAAAAAAATCTCAGAACATAATTGGAGTTCCAAAATTCATTTTCTCTCCCAACACATCAAGCAGAACCATTGTCGATATCCATAAGATGAAGAAAATTTCATGTCTAAGCATAAAATCTACCACTTCATTTGAAACTTGCAAAGTGGAAAGAAAATAAATGTTTTAAAGTGTTTAATATGGAGCATAAAATGAATATTTTAAAGGAAACATTCAAGCAAGATGCAATTGGTAGGAGGAAAAAGTTAAGATTTTGTGCATATTTAAGAAGGAATTTTTAAAAATTTCATAAAATACATAGTGGCAAATGTAATGCGAAGAAACCTGCGCATAGGTCTCCAAAGAGCTACGCATTTTTTTGTCTATTAAAGATTTTGAAAATTCAGGACTGCAAATGGAGAACATTGGAATGTTGTTTGACATTGTTTCTAGGAGGCTTACACATGTTATAAAGAGGAAATAGACTCCGCAAGAAATAGAAGTTACACAATCAACAAAATGGAAGAGGTGTAGCACAGGTTAAAAAAAAGATCTTTGAGACTCCAATAAAATGCTAAGTGGCAAGTGTAAATTCCCCAAGAAGTCTATGCAAGGTGGGAATAGATGGAGATTTGTTTTAAAATATTAAAAATAAATGAAATTGGTAGGTTTATTATTCTGAAATCCTGCGCAATGGGTAGAAGAGACCAGTGCATGGTAAATACAAAGATATTTAAAAATTTAAATGCAATAGGCAAGTGAAATGTGAAATTCCACAACCATGATCAAAACAAGAGGATTCTCCAGAAGTATACAGGAAAAGTATAGAAGACACGCGCAGGTGTATGAAGCAAAGTTGTATAATGTTTTGGCAAGTTTTGATTTCAAAAGGGCTACACAATGTAAATGCATAAACAAAAGTTTTCACAATAATGTCATGGAGGGCTACGCAATTTCATAGTAGAGAAGCAACATGTGATGGAGATGCTGTGTAGGTCTTAGTGGTAAAAAAAAACTTTCAAAGGCATTCAAACACATGCAAATGGAAAATGAATGTGCATGCTTAGTAGACATGTAAAGTTTTTAATCCCACATTGGTTATGTGGTGTTTGTTTTTAATGTTTATATGTAACAACACTCAAAAGGTGATATGATGTAAAGCCCATAGAGCCTTTGGAGTGTGCATGCATGGGATGCCATGCTCTGACCAGAGGTAGGGAGAAATCTATATTTTGGTGCTCTGAAATGAAGTAATACTTTACAAACTTGTAAAAACAATATCCCATATTGGTGAGGAGAATAATTTCAATAGTGTTTAAAAGAAAAGGCGCTATAATGGTAATTTGAAGTGAAGAGTGGAGGCTCTTGTGCATGCCTAGACAGATCACTTTGATAAAAAAACATATTTTTGGTAGAACACACACGGAAATGAGATGGTGACACATGGAAGAGGAAATTCATTATGAGATTGAGAGGTAAACCTGTCTCCCAATCTCTAGATCTAATCATGGTTATAGAAAAGTGTATTTAGAGATCTAGAGATAGAGCAGTGTCCCAATCTCCAGAAGTAATCGAGTTACTAAGTGCATTCATAGATTCATAGGTAAGCTTGTCTCCCAATCTCTAGATAAACCCAAGGTTAAAGAAATGATTCAGAGGTAAGAGAGGTCTCCCAATCTCCAGAAGTAATTGGGCTTAGTAAGAGCATTCTGATATTTAGAGTTAAGCTTTCTCCCAAACTCTAGATAAACCCATGGTTAAAGAAATAATTCAGATATTTAGAGGTAAGAGAAGTTTCCCAATTTCCAGATCTAACCAAAGTTAATAGAATGATTCCAAGATTCAGAGGTAAACTTGGTCTCCCAATTTCTAGATGTAACCATAGTTAGCTAAGTCATTCAAAGATTCAGAGGTAAGAGAAATCTCCAAGTCTCTAGATAAACCCATGGTCAGTAAAATGATTTAGAGATTCAGAGGTAAAAGGAAGTCTCTAAATCTCTAAATGAAACCAGGTAGGCTTATTCATAGTTAGAGAAAACCATCACATGACAAGTGGCAAAATCTGGTGAATTCTATGAAAGAATGTGCAGAAAAGAGAGAAATACAGGACAAGGAAAATGCATAAAGACAAGGAAAATGAAAAATTAGAATTAATGTGAAAATTAAACATTGAATAGTATTATTATAGTCTTTTAAAATATTTTGTTTCAAATCTTGAAAATAACATTCATGGGAGTTTTCTTTCAGAGGCAAGTAGAATTAAGTTTGTTAAAAGGGATGATTACAGATCAAAGGCAGTTTAAGGAATGAACAAATATCAAATTTTGGAGGAGAAGATATTTGTAGAAGTTTGTTGGATCAAGACAGGTGCAGTTAGGGTTGAATTTTATTTTCCCTTTTTCTATATCTTCTTTCTTCTTCATTGTTACAGGGATGGTGAAAATTACAACTGCTAAGCAATTTTATGATTTGAGTCTATTTTAAAAGATTTTTGTCATTTTTGGATGTATTGAAACAAAGAGATTTTAATGAAAATACATTCGGGATTCCTTTTTCATATCTATGATGTCTTCATGTGTTTCTATTTGAGTTCTTATGTATTAAACCTATAAGGCATTTTAAATATACTGGTTACAAGGTAACTGTGGGATTGTTCTTAAGTTTCTTTCAAGAGAAGAGTAATTCTTAAGGGTGGTTTCAGACAGTTCAAGACTTTCATAAGAATTTGATGTCTAGGTATGGGAATGAGAGAATGATTTAAAAGGCACTTTATTTTGGTTTTGATTGTGTAGCCATTAAAATATTTTTGTGAATATATGTTTACTTGACTTTTTTTCCCTAGATTAGGCACTCGTCTCTACTAGTTATGCATTTATCATCAACAAACCTTTAAAATCTAAAAAATATTTTTATTTTTTGTTTAAGAGAATAGATGTCTATGATCTGTATTAAAGAATAAAAACACAATTATTGATTCATTAAAGAATTGAGTCATTAGGTTAGTCTTCCTGAGTTTGGAACTTGAAGAGAAGAAGGATGATAATCCTTAATCCAATGTAAGATTCACTATGAAGCAGTGAGTCTCAAGAGGTACACCCTCCTGAGTCTATGGAGCTCGAAGTGAAGGAGGATTTAATCCTCGTTAGTTAGTATTTTCCTTGCTAGAATTAGGAGTTGGGAGTCATAGAGTCAAGCATTGATGCTTCATAAGGATTCTACAAGAAAAATCACTAACAAAATGGCGACTCCGCTGAGGAGAAGTGGTTTTTAAAAATAGAGTTTTAAAGTTCATAAGAATTAATTTTCTGTTATTCTATTTCTTAACCAGTTTGTGAAATTTTCCCATACTTTTTGTGAGTGGCAACTCTGTTAAAATCTGTGAATCCTAGTTGTTTTGTACCAGTGTAAAATTATGTGACCATCAGTTTTATGTGAAGTTTAAGATCAACAAGTTTAAGATGATTATTTTCTTTCTTTTATGAATCAACCTTAAAGTCTAATTGTTAGAGAAAGAGTCAAGAAGTAGAGTCTGAAATTTGTTTTAGATCTCTGAGTAAGAACAACCTGGAAAGTGTTTTTATTTGTGGCAAATATAAATAAGATTATGCAACTTTTCTGGTTGGACCAAACCAAAATTTAAGTGTGATTTGCAAATGGCTCTTGTTGGTGACTCTATGAGTAAAGAACCCAATGGAGCTATAGAAGAGGCTCTAGATTTTGCATGTTTCCAGTCAAAAGGAGAAATGAGTAGCAGCTGCAATTTTACTTCCAGGTAATCCTCATGTTTTTATGAGAAATAAAATTCCCTTATAATGTGAAGAAGTCACCAAACAAAGGTGATTAGGTCTTAAGTTTATCATACTTCTTGTTTTTAAAAGTTTCATTTACCAATTAAGAAGTATGTTTCTATTATTTTGAGGATAGTGATTGCATAGATGTTTGAGAATATATTTTATGATATAAGACTGTGAGGTGTTAAAAAAATTAATGGAGATTGAGATTAAAGAAGATGAGTTAGTTCCATTATTTAACATTAGATTTGCACAAACATTAAGTAGTATTCCAAGTAGCCATAGGCCCAATTTTCAAGTATGTTTGGTAATTTATTTGGGTGCTTTTGGTAAAAAAAAATGAGCTTCTTGTTGAGAGATAAAGAGCCTAAGACTTTATGTCAGGATTTTATGATAGCAATGGACATTGAAAATAATCTAAAATTTGGAATCGCAAATAGATTTCTATCTGCTGGAGTCTGTTGTCATAGTGTAACAAATGCAGTAGACATGTGTGGATTAAGAAATTAAAATCAATGTCAAAGTATTTGTATCTCTGCTGATCCTACTAGCCATTATTTAAATTATGTTTCAAAGAAAAATATAAATGAAGAGTGTTTTCTATGAGAAATAGTTGCCCCTCATGATAGTGTTAATATTCTTAGTGAAGAATTGCATAATGTCCTTGATGCAGAGATAGATATATACAAGGGTTACACACCAATTAAATTGGAAACTAGTTATTCTAGTTATGAGGCTGGAGGAAAGAATTATTTGCAATCAAATATGGAAAATTAAGAGGGGACATGCCTTTCATCAAATGATGATGTTGAAGCTCCAAATGATGAATTTTAATCATACTTTGATGATGCTGATAGTGAGGAAGAGGCTTCATGGAGAGATAATGGCTCTCATCTTTTTGAAGATAAGTTGATAGTTTGTATGCAACCTAGTGAAGAGGATGAAGACTTGTCATGTGTTGGAGATGATTGTGAGGATGTTGATTTGGTTAAGACAATGATGAATCCTTATGTCCTAGATAAAAATTATGACAACATAGAGAAGATGGAAAAATAATGCTCATACAATTAGTCTACACCAAGAAAAAATCAAGGGAAATCTTGTGGTAATTATAATTCAAATTAAAGACCTAGGTGTGCTGATAAAGATACACATGTTTTTTAGTTTGAACAATAGCCCAACAATAATGATAATATAATATTTTCAATTTGTATGTTTTTATCCTTGATTTATAATGTGAATCTATTGATCCTAAGAGGCATGAAGGTTTCTATGAGCCAAAGTATGAGACTATGGTAGCTCTCAATGCTTTTGAACAATATATTTTTTCAATGTGTGTGTTTCCAGCCTTAAACAACATATGCGAACTCATCAATTGGGTAGTGATTTTATTTTTGATGGCTCCATAAGTCATATTGATAATGTAGAGGATGGTCTCAGTCATGGATCTACAACTATGGATCCTCTAGAACATGAAAGTGAATATAAAATTTCTAATGATGGGTTAGTATCAAATTTGTATAAACAGATTTATGAAAGTTTTGAAGAAACTATTTCCTATGATATGGAGATTATGTCTAATTTTTCCTTTGAACCAGAAATGAATGTCAGCTTCTTTGATGTGGACATTGATAGTTATGATATTGTTAATGGTATGAAATAAATATTTTGTCAAGAGGAAACTACTAATGCTGATAATATTTCCTATAACACTTTTTTATATCAGGGACATATGTGACAAGATGAAGACATGTGTAATGGACTGCTTGCTAATTTATTGGAGCCACATTTTAAAATGTTTTATGTGAAGCTAAAAGAGGTTTTAAATTTTACATCAGATTATTTGCTTCAGCCAGAGGTATTTTCATTTTTCCAAGAATGGGATGTAAAGAGTGTTGATGCATTGTTTTTAAAAGATATTTAAATGAATCAACAAGGACATATCAACTATCAAATAGAAACTAAGTCTTTTCCTTTTCCATTTCATCATGTTGGTGTCTCTTAGGATGAATTTAATCTAAATCCACAAGTTGTAGGTCATAGTGATTCGCTTGAGTGGTTGTGTGATATACATAGGGTTGAATTTGAAAAAAAATCTTTGATCTCCAAGCATCTGTTGAAGTAAGTCAGCATTTTTCCACCTGTATAGTGGAGTCATAATATTTTTCTCCTCAGCCCATTAGAAATTGTAAAGAATGTGGTAACTTTATGTTACATTATGATCAACACTTTCATTATTTTAGTGATTTCCAAGAATTTAATGAGAGTATAGGTGTTGTTTTTTTTATGTAATATGTTGAGGAGAAGTAGCAGTGTGTTTGATTAGGCAGATGAAAGTAATAATTTTAGTTTACCTTTAGTCCATGGAGATGAAAATTATAAATTTGATAGGGGTAAAGAATTATTTCAATTTTTGGGCTTTGGGCCTTTTGTAAGAAATGTTCATATTTGTATAGTTTCTTTTCTTTCATTTATGTGTGGTGTTTAGTTTTCAATAAGGACCCAATTTTTGAAGTGAAGAGAAAAGAAAAGTCTGATTTATTTTTCATGATTGTTCTTCTCTACCACAAGATTCTAAATCATCTGCATGCCCACATGGGGCACGCATCCCCAATTAGAGCCACTATTGGAACTCTAAAATTTTGGATAAATTTTAAAGTGACAGTTGAAAATTTCTCTAAGGTACAAGTCACCACCCACAATTTTTTTTGAAAGGGCCCTAGTTTGCATGCATGTAAAAAGAGACCTAATTTTTTTATGAGAAACCACTTGGAGAGTGTGTTTAGAACCTTTCATGGAGTATTTTTAGTTTTTTGTCAGCTCTCAAAAGTCATATTTGATGTGTTTTAGAGAGATCCTTTTGAAGGTGTTTACCCAGATTTGCACTTGTGCACGTTTTCAATTTTTTACTAAGTGACCTACTTTGGAGGTCTGCATCTTTGGCTATATTGATACTTGGGATATGAGGAGTGTCCCAAGGTGTTTTAGGCATTAAAATGAGTCAGAATACCCATGTGAAAACCCCTATGATTTTATATGTTATTTCTTCTATAGCCTTTCCATTTATATTTTATTATAGTTTTCTAGGTGTGAGATACAAAATTTTAGAATGCCCTACTTTGAGGTCCTAGAATTTGTACCCAGTTGAATATCATAAATAATTGAGTGTTCCCCATGCATTGTAAACATGTAAATATCCCTTCAAGTAGAATATTATAATTTGGCCAATCCATCTGGTCGATTTATTCACTCAGTTTCAAATCAAATTTGTTTAGTTTACTGTGTTTTAATTGGGAGACGTATTAAAGGCCTGACTTTGAAGAATATTGTTGGTTGACCAGTTGATCATAAGAGTGATCTAATTGAAGTTACATATTATCTATGTGAAAATGAATCTATATCCAAGGTTTCAGACTCTAGGGGTCCCATTTGATAGGTTTGAGAGTTTAAATCTAAAGGTGATTTGTGCAGATTCTCAGTGTTGACAGAATTAACTTTACAGAGAAGTAACTTTAAGAAGGTTGTAGCTTCATATTTGAAGGTTTTTTTGGGATGCGAGTTGTAGATTTCTATTCCTTGTATGTAGTTCTTCTATAAAAATCTAGAGTGGAGTCTCAGGGATTGTTTTTCCATTTGTTCGAGGTCATTTCCAGAATAAGTTTTCAATGTTTTGCATGTGAAATGCTAGAGTTTTAAGAAGTTGGTAAGTTTGATGATTAAGATCTTTCACCCTATGCACTTTCAGGGAAAACTATTTGAGAGAGTTTTTGTGAACTTAGAATTATCCTATTTTCCCATATTTGAATGCTCCAGGAAGTTATTTGGTTTGTTTTTGAAGCTACTTCCAGAGGCCACATGTCATCTATTGGATAAGCTTTGCAGAGATTTCAAAGGGACTACCTTTAACAGTTTTGTTTGTCCCAATCCTGAAGGTGTCTTTCAAATCTCCTAGGTATTTGTGTTCTTATATTGGAGGTGAGTGTATCTTTTAGTTCTCATTGGTTGGAGGAGTCATTCATTCAATCTTTCATAATGGTGCAAATGGTTTCTTATCATTAAAAGAGTGTCGAAGGGATACAATCAATATGTTTGTGTAAGAGAAGGAAGAATGCCATGGAAATATTTAGAGGGAGCATTTGAAACACTTTCAAAACATGTAAGAAAATGAATTTCAAGGTGTAACATCTATGCTAGCTATGATAAAATCCAAAGATATCAAGTGGTCTAAAGCATGTGAATAACATGTGTGAACAAGACAATTTTATCAAGAATAAGAGAGCATTTGAAAAGTCATCAGCATTGATGGCTAGTTCCTGAATAACTCTCAGAACCTAATTGGAGTTCCAAAATTATTTTTCTCTCCCGACATATCAAGAGGAACCTGTATGTGATAAAAGTATACCTGCAAGGGACAACACTAAAACATGCAAACATCAAGATTAGCCATTAGAAACAAGATTCAAAGAGTTAGCATGTTTAAAATGAAATCCAAAACAAAGACTTTCA
>MU223038.1:2211051-2224814 GCA_018584345.1 Thuja plicata | reverse complement strand
GAGCATTCCATTAGTGCTAAAAAGAGTAGGAATCACACTTTAAGTGTGATTAGTGTGTGTTTAAGTGAGGAAGTAGATTTATTAAGAGGAATAGGTAGGGTAGGGTAGGAATAGGGTAGGTTTCTAGGTAGGACTACTAGGTTTTATTAAATTTAATCTTGGTTTAGAAGAATATTAGAAATGTGGGGGAATAAATAAATTTAAAATTTATTTAAAAGGGGGTATATGAGGGATAATGTATTAAATAAGATTTAATACATTAAAAGGGATAGTATTTAAATGAAATTCAAATACTTGGGAGCATGAATCGTATTTAATTAAATAAATTTAATTAAATAGATAGAAGAATATAACAAATATAATTAATTAAAATTAATTATAATGTTATGGGAATATTAATTAAATTAATATAAGGACGATTTTGGACGTCTACAGAACCATTGTCAAAATCCATAAGAGGAAGGAAATTTCATGTCTAAGCATAAAATCTACCACTTCACTTGTAACTTGCAAAGTGGAAAGAAAATAAATGTTGTAAAGTGTTCAATATGGAGCACAAAATGAAGATTTTAAAAGAAACATTCAAGAAAGATGCAATTGGCAGGATGACAAAGTTAAGAGCCTACGCATATTTAAGAAGGAAGTTTTAAAACTTTCATAAAATGCATAGTGGAAAATGTAATCCCAAGAAGCCTATGCATTTATCTCCAGAGAGCTATGCATTTTTTTTGTATATTAAAGATTTTAAAACTTCAAGCCTACAAATAGAAAACATTGGAATGTTGTTTGACATTGTTTATAGGAGGCATGCACATGTTATAAGGAGGAAATAGATTGCGTAAGCAATAGAGGTTACACAATCAAAAAAATGGAAGAGGTGCAACACATGTTAAACAAAAGATCTTTGAGACTCCAAGAAAATGCTAAGTGGCAAGTGTAAGTTCCCTAAGAAGTTTGCGCAAGGTGGGATTAGATGGAGATCTATTTTAAAATCTTTAAAACAAAAAAAATTGGCAGATGTATTATTCTCCAAGCCTGCACAATGGGTAGAAGAGGATAGCTCATGGTAAATATAAAGACAATTAAAACTTTAAATGCAATTGGGAGGTGAAATTCCTAATTTCACAACCATGATGAAAAAAAGAGGAGTTTGCGCAAGTATACATGGAAAGTGTAGAAGACCTGCGCAGGTGTATGAAGCAAATTTGCATAATGTTTTGGTAGGTTTTGATTTTAAAAGGGTTGTGCAATGTAAATGCTTAAATAAAAGGTTTCACAATAATTCCATGGAGGGTTGCACAATTTCATGGTAGAGAAGCATTGTGTGATGGAGATGTTGCACAGGTCTTAGTGGTAAACAAAGACTTTCAAAGGCATTCAAACAAATGCTAATGGAAAATAAATGCACAGGCTTAGTAGATGTGTAAAGATTCTAATCCCACATTGGTTATGTGGTGTCTATTTTTAATATTTATATGTCACACCACTCAATCTATAATATAAAGTAAAGGCCATAGAGCCTTTGGAGTGTGCATGCATGAAATTCCATGCTCTGACTAGAGGTAGGGTGAAACCAAGATTTGAGCACTCTGAAATGAAGTAATACTTTAAAAACTTGTAAAAACAATATACCACATTGATGGGGTGAAGGATTTCAACAATGTTTAAAAGAAAAGGTGATAGCATGGTAATTTGAAGTGAAGAGTGGAGGCTCTTGACACCCACTTGCATGAGATGCCTTGGTGTGCGTGCCCAAGAAGATTACTTCAATAACAAATATGTTTTTGGGAGAACATGCACACAAATGAGATAGTGACATGTGGTAGAGGAAATTCATTCTGAGATTCAGAGATAAGCCTGGCTCCCAGTCTCTAGATCTAATCATGGATATAGAAGAGTATATTCAGAGATCTAGAGATAGAGCAGCCTCCCGATCTCTAGAAGTAATCAGGGTTAGTATGATCATTCAGAGATTTAGAGGTAATCTTGTTTCCCAATCTATAGGTAAACACTAGCTATTGATGATAGAACAAAGATCACTGAAAAGATAAAAGAAAAAGAGTCTAAAATACAAAGATTTACAAAGCATCACCATGAGATTACAAATCAAATTATTCTTATGAGTCAAGAGGCAAACAAATTAAATGTTGAACTTATTGAAAGAATAGAAGCTATTGATGAATTGAAGGATGAGAATGAAAAGTTGAAACAAGAAATAAGAATTCAGTAACATCATAATGAAATTATCAAGAAAGCTGAAGAAAGCAATAAAAGAATAGATGATTTTCATGAAGGACAACAAAGAGTCAACAAAAACAACAATGGTCTAGGTTTTACCAAAAATAGAGACTCATCAAATCAATCTAATCCGAAGAATGTCTATGAAAATCAAAGACCAATAAATCTTACATGAAGTCACTATGGAAAGCAAGGCCATACATCAAATGTATGTAGAGGCAAGCTGAAAGGTATTCCTAAATCTACATCTTCATTCATAGGATTCTGTTATAGATGTAGCAAGAAAGGACATAAAGCATATGAATGAAAGTCTAAAATGAAACAACCAAAGAAGAAAACCTACATGGAAAAATAATTTCCTACATGCAAAATGAATGGGTGCAGAACTCTTGAATGTTAGAAAATGAAAAGGAAAGCATGGAAGCCTAAAGGTCAAGAAACTCCCTAACAACTGAAGAGAGTCGGTAATTAGTATGTATGGGACAAAAATACTTGGACAAACTATAAAACATGTGGAAGATATGGTTACATTGCTGCAAATTGTATGAGAGAATATAGCAGAAATTCTAAAGGCTAGACTAACCTAGAATGTCATGCTTACACTGTCATAAAGTTAGTCATCTCAAGAAAGACTGCAGAGACTGAATGATAGAGACAAGAACATATCCCAATGGAAACACCATTGAAGATATCTTGAGGGCTAGGGACAAAATGTGGAGAAAAGCTTCAAGCAATGATGAAGCTAGAGCAAGCAATGCAAATGATGACACCCCATCCAATGGATCCAGTGACATCACCAACCCCACCTAAGAAGAACAAGTAAGCATGGAAATGCATTACCCCAAGTTATTATTTTACATCAGTTCCATCATATATATGTTGATATAATGCCAAATTAGCATAAGAAAGATGCATCATGGTATTACTTTTTAAAACATGTGATAACTATGCTTTCAGGCATATATACCAATACCCATTGGTATACACTCAAAGATAAGATTCCCAACACTTACCAAGAAGCGTCGGTTGAAAGAAAAGTTGCTAAGTACAAATCAAGCCTCATCAGTAAACTTGTTGGTAAAAGAAAGTAAACATCAACTGTACCAAAATGTTGTAAGTTTCACTGAAGGAAGTAAAGTCTTCACCAACAAAATTAGTCTTCATACATTGAGGAGTTGGTGAGAATTTATGGCACTCATTTAGGGAAACAACTATAAATAGGGCATCAGAACAACTCATTTATTCATGACACCCAGAGCAAAGCGACCAAGGTGATTTTCAAGCATAGAGTGAAGGGATCACAGAGAGATCATGACTCAACCACCAGCACTCCAAAGTAGTTAAAGAACCTTTCCAAGAATAAACAGTAAGTTCTACGAGACTGACATTCAATTTTTACACATTACGTAGGAAGCCCTAAATTTCTGAAAATAACATTGACTTCACAAACTGTGAAATCCAAGAACGCAAAGAAGGATGAGTTCAAACTCATTAATAATTCAACATGTGAGGAACCTAATTACAAGATTCATCCTAAGGTTTCCAAACAACCTGATGACACTGGTTCATTTTCATGCATTCCAACTAGGGTTTTACTCATTGAAGATGTTTGATCGTCCATACACTATAAGATTGCAGAGATTGAAACATCAAAGGTTGAAGAAGCTTACAAGAGTCTATGTAACAATGATGGAACACTTAAAGATGAGAACAAACACATTGAAGTAAAAGGTCTCACCAATACCCTAATGTTTCTGAAGGTTTTCAAAACTGAATGGATTCGGTTAGTGCTAAGTCAAATGCATAACAACAAGCTATGGTTTGATGAACCAAAGGTAATAACCCAAGACATCATTCATGTGATCACCATTTACTCCATAAATAATAAATTTAAGGCACTAAAGCATCCACCAAAGGCCGAGACCGAAAAGATGACTGCAGCCAAATGGGATGGTAGAGGACTAAAAGTTACAACAATAACCGATAATGAAATAAAGTTTGGTGCATGTGTTCTGGGCTATAAATTCTACCAAGAAAGAAGATTGAATAGCATAGCATTAGGTACAGTGGACACAACTTTCAAAATTGTGAAAAAGGGGACATAATTAGAATTATCTGAGCTACTCCTGAATTGGTTGAAGGAAAACTCAAAGACTATCAAAAATGCAAAGTCAAACACTTGTAAGTTTGGCTCACTAATAATGTGTATCTTCTTTTATTTTCAAGAAATACTCCTATCAGTTGGAGATGTTAAATAGGACAACACCAAACTAGTCACCATGCAAATCAGTGAGCACATAGCTACACTAGGAGATAACTTTGAGATAGTCATGGATGAATACTTCAATGTATTCAAAGATCGAATGAAAAAGAGGGTAAGAATCCCCGAGCAACTCATTAAAAAATATAAGGATGAGATATTGTTCATGGTTGACACTGACAATACATACATTAACCCTGATGTATCGAGGATAGTATGGTTATAACCATTAGAGTATGAGATCAACATTGATCTTGCTACTAAGGCAATTGATGCCTTGATTAATGAACCACTGGATAAGAAACAACCTAGGTTTGGTACATATGAAGAGGCCAAGACAAGAATTAAATCAGGCCTAGTTGTTAAAAAGATAGTCAAGAAAAAGGATAAGATGGTAAAGAATCTCAAGAAGATTCTATCAACAACCAAGGAAGAAATTGAACAAGATGAAGAAGTTGGATAGGAGGAAGAAACCAAAGAACATTTGTCTGTCGGTAAAGATGAAGGAAAGCATGACTCTGAGGAAACAAGGTCAAAATCACCACCTCCACCAACTAAAAGGCCAAGGACAACAGCTACTTCTAGGACAAGAAGCCAAACATCAAAAGATTCTACTCTGTCACCTTTGAAGAAAGGAAAGGTCAGGACTTAAAAGAGGAAATATCCCACACTGAAGAGAGGAAAAAACAAGAAAGGAAGAAAATTCATAAGAACCCGAGAGGATATAGAGGACACCGATTAGGATGAAGTTGTTGAAGAAGAAAGTGTCAAGGTAAAAGAACCTGACTCTATTGATGAAATTTGTGTGTATATATTGCAAATTCTGGATCTATTATAGATCCAAACATTAGAAGATGACCAAAACTAAATCCAGAAGATCAAAATAAAATTGAGGACACCATGATAGAAAAAATGTACAACTTCAAATATGTACCAGTCCAATTTGAAGGCAGTTATGTACCAAGGGAACTATTGGATAGATTATACTCTTGTTGGATATTTGTATTAAAGAGAGAGAGAGAGAGAGAGAGAGAGAGAGAGAGAGAGAGAGAGAGAGAGAGAGAGAGAGAGAGAGAGAGAGAGAGAGAGAGAGAGCNGAGAGAGAGAGAGAGAGAGAGAGAGAGAGAGAGAGAGAGAGAGAGAGAGAGAGAGAGTACTTGTTTCTCTCATGCCACCTGAATCAAAGAAGGTTGAAATAGATGAAATGATGGAGAAGTACAAAAAGGAATTCTCACTAAAGTTGAGAGCATATAAACTCCTTGAAGGAAAGCTTATAGAGCTTGAGCAAGACATCCACAAGAAATTGTGCAAGATTATGAATAGAACTATTGAGGAGGAAATCTCTGACAAATAACTTCAACAAAAAGATGTTTACAAAGCAACTCAAGATGACACATCCATTGATTTAGATAAAGAAGAAGATGATACAACTGGCAACAAGAATGCAGATGTTGCAGATGAAACATGGGAAGACACCACAAATGAAAACATTGTGGATACTAATGTCATAGACATTACCGACGACCTAATAGAGGAAGTGAATGAGGATGAAGAGGTCACTACTAAAAAGGACAAAATTGATGAGAAGGACACAATAGTTGATACTACACAGGTGAACATTCTAGGAAAACTACCAATATTGATACAAGCTATAAAGCAAGTCACCTAAGAAGGATACTCCAAAGGATGCAGGGGAAGAAGAAAACAAGAATAACACTGATGGTCCAAAAGACATCAAAGATACTCAAGATGTAATTGAAACTAATAAGGTTACTGGAGGAGATAAGAAAAAAGATGCAGATGCTCAAGACAAGAATGCAATAACCAAGACTGATGAAGCAAAGGACACCGATGAAGGAGACAAACAAAAATATGGTACTCCTATGGAAACTGACAAGAGTGCTACTGACGATGTTAAGGTGAATGTGGAGATGTCTGCAAAAACTTGATGAGCTGAAACTGATGCCAAGTAGTAGAAAGAAGCACAATAGGTCACTTCATCGAGAACAACAGAGAAGGCCAAGAAATTGGCAATGGTGTTACATTCTACTAAGTCAAAAAACAAGAAGAAGAAATCAAAGAAGAACAAGTTAGAGGTCACCCTAGATGAACTCATAGAAATATTGAAGTGTGACCCCTCTACACTTGACTTTGAAGCATTACAGGAATATAAAGGGATATGCCAAAGGAAGACATTACAAGAGAAGCTGAAGAAACAACACAGGGACTCCATGGTACTAGAGACAACACGGGACATACTACATCAAATAGTGTCTGATGTTGATATTGATCAAAGCAAGCCAAGAATTTACCAAAAAGATATACTCACCGACACAATCACAACTCAGAACATTTATACTAAGAAGGCAATTGAGGAGAGAGCTGAGCTGAAGTACCAATAGAATCTCATAGAGAACATTAGCCAAGAAGTGGCAGTAAATAAGGTAAAGCTATTAGAATTCATATCTGAATTGGATATAATCATATTTGAAGCTATATCCTTAATTCAAAAGTTGAGCACAATAGAAAAGTTCACTAAGGAGAATAGTGACAACATTGCAAAGTTGGATACAAATCTAGAAAATAGTGCACAAAGCTTAACCATCGATGGAGACAATGCAGTCAAACTACATTATGAGAAGATAATTGAGATAAAATGGTTAAGGAAAGAGCTGTGGGAGGAAGAAACACACTTTAGGGAAGATGTAAGTGAGCTCCAAGCTCAACTTCTACCAAATCTTACACTACTCCAATAGCATATCAGTTCAGCAAGGAAACTGATTGCAACTCTTGAGATTTCTATAGAAGACAGCATCTATGACATGCATTCAAAGATCACACTTGAGCACATGGCTCTAGAGAACCTCAAAGAACAATGGGATAAAATAATGGAAGACATGAAGTCTTCACATTCCCATAATTTTTATAAGCTCTAAGGTAAAGACCTTTGCCCTTAATATCAAAAAAGGGGGAAAATGATGATATGTACATTCATTCATTCAGATGGGCAAATGGTAGATATGTATATGATATAGTTATATGGATAAAATGATATGTATAAGGAAAGGCATTGTATAAGGAAAGGCATCATATGTACAGATATACCAGCATATACATAGGGGAGTAATTAGGTGACTAAGGATTATATATGTTGTATATACATAATATTTTCTTAGTATTTTGCACATATCAGTTTTTGATACTAATGTCAAAGGGGGAGATTGATGAAATTAATTTTCCATTAGTATACAAAATACACTTTCAGGAAGCATACACCAAAAGGCAGGACTGAGAAAACCAAAGATCAGATATTAAGAGATCACTAATGATAACAAAGTGCAAAGAGAACTAACGACACAACTCAGTGTGTAAACCAAAAATGAAAAGACAAAAAGATAAAGTGGAACTCGACAAGGGAAACTGATATGCAAGATATAGTGCAAACTAACAAAATAGTTTAGAGAGAAACTGACAGAAAAAATTGAAGGACAGGCAAGCGTGACCGAATAGACAGAACCAAAAGTCAGTTGTAGCCTGCAAAAAGTGTATCTAACTTCCACATTAGATAAAGCAAGTGTATTCTATTAATAGGATATTTATTTTATTTAAATCCATTTATTTAGGGACAAGATGCATGAATGTAAGTTCTTTAATCAGTATAACTAATTTAAAACACATAGAATAGGAGAACTAGGTATAATTTGTAAACGTGATCTTAGAGTTAACATTGTTTTTATCAAAACTTGATGAAGTCAATCCATCTATAAATAGATGATGCAATCATTCATTATTATGGATGAATAGATGATGTGAATAGAGAGGAGAAAATGAATGAATTATACAAGCACATCTATGGATCAAATTGAGAGTTTCAAGAATAGGGACAGAAAAAGGTGAAGTTGGTTAGCAAGAACCAAGAACAGAGCATACCAAGAATCAGATGCATTATTCAGTCACAATTAAGGTGATAATATTTTTGTGTAAAATAAACTGCATCTATATCAGCAATAGGAGATTGCATTTACCATGTCAATTTTTAATTTTCTATCATTCTAACAAGTGGAGCAAAGTGTAAAAATTCTTTCAAGGAAGGTGGATTTAACAGTCCAACAAAAAATCTCTTAACAGAGTGCACACTCAACAACGTTGCTAAAGCTCTTAACAAAGTAGGCTTTAAAAAGTCTCCATTGATACTCCCAATAGGGTAGATCATCAAAAGTGATCAAAATTTTAAGCCTTAACTGGCCCCTTCCAATCTCCAGATAGTGAAGATTTTGTGGGTTCCATCCTCACCGTAGTTTTTACTTCCTCACATGAGTTTTCAGCGATATCATATCTTGTGTTATGTGTCAATTTACTTTCATGAATGTTTCTATGAATGTTCACACGTATGATAATATTATGATTTGATATAACTCACATCAAAATAGTTTAAATCAGACTGAATGGATATACAATTGATTACAAAGGTTAATTGATAAAAGGGATACAAAATTTTTAGAGGTGTTGATTCACCCCTCCCCTCTCAGTACATACTTCCCATTAATTCCAAAAATAAGTACCTTCTTGTACTGATGTATCATTACAGTCCATCTCTTTTCTTGCATCAACATAAATGATCTTCTGATAATGTATAGGTTGGTGGAGTCTTCTAGTCAGCTTAGTGACCAGTAGACAAAGGTCAGACCCCTAGTCTTTTCCTCAAGTACTCAAATGTATCTTTAGGCAATGGCTTTGTGAATATGAGTACATATTCCACTATCACCTCTTTTCCTTGTACTTGTTCTCTTAAGTAATGATACTTGATAGAAATTGTTAGAATAATGGAATGGTGTGTACTGAGAGTGGAGGGGTGAATTAGTACCCTTACAACTTTTATCACTTAACCTTAATCCTTTTAGTAATCAATACATTGTATTAGTGACCAAATGTGCTATTCTTTCTTTATGCATGTAATAACCATTCATAAACTTAATTTGAATGTAAAAATTCATAGAAACATTCATGAAATGTAATGACACATGACACAAGATTTGGTAATGCAGAAAACCCCTGTTAGAAGGTAAAAACTGCGGTGGGGATGAAACCCACAAAAATTCACTATCTGCAGAATGGAAGGGGCTATTTAAGGCTTACAAGTTTGATCACTTCTGATGATATTACCCTATTAGGAGTAACATGTTTAGACTGGTTAAGGTCTACTCTATTAAGAGCTTTAGCAACACTATTTAGTGTGCACTCGGTTAAGAGATTTACAAAAGGATTGCTAAATCCACCTTCTCAAACGATTTCTTCTATTTTCTACACTTGTTAGAATGTAGTCAAAATTACTTCTTGACCTAAGTATATGCAATCTAGAATTGTTGATTACAGATCTATTAAAGTTTACAATATGATTTATAACCTATAGTTATTGATCAATACCTCTGTTATTCCCACTAGCCTTGGATCTTGTTCTTTATAACTGATTCCATATTTTGTTGTCCTTCTGCATAAAACTTTGTCTCTAATCCATAGATGTGTTTGCAGCTACAATCATCATCACATCATCTTGTTCTGAATGATTATAAATCTATTTATACAATTAATTTTACCTAAATAAGTTTCATTCTTTACAATGATAACTCTATCATCAAACGTTTACAATTTGACCTTGATCTCCTAGTTTGCATGTTTTCAATCAGTTAGACTTATTAAAACAATTAAAATTACTTTACTTGTCCCTCAAGAAATGGATTTAAAGCTAAGATTTAAGCTAAATATAAAACTTAAGTGTTTTATCTGACGTGTAAGTCAGATCCACATTTCTTGGAATAAAATTGTCTCTCAGTAGACTGGTGCTTGGTTTTCTCTATATTATGCCTATCAGGCTGCTTTGTAAACTTGTCTATAGGGTTCCTCTATTGTCTACTCTATCGATTTACACTATCGGGTTGCACAGTAAACTTCTTTTTGGTTCCTCTATGAATTATGTCATTAGTTTACATAGTGATCTATTTTTCGGGTTCCTCTATACTTAAAATTTTTTGTGACCTGTATTTAACTGTTGTGTTGGGTTCCACTATAAATCTCTCTTTTGGTGATCATGTACCGACATTTCAAAAATTGTGTCCTTTGCATACTAATGGAAAAATATGATCATTAAGCAATATGCTTTGTGTTAGCATGCATGACAAGGTTCTTTGACATGTTTATTGCACTAGTATTATCACAATAGATAATTACTAGATCAAGGATTTCCATATTCATACCTTTCAGCAATTGATTGATCCATGTAGTGTTAGATAAATTTACAGCAGTAGCCACATATTGTACTTCTGCAGTGGATTGTGAGATGCATCCTTGCTTTTTACTTATCCATGTGACAACTGTGTCACCCATGAAGAATTCTCCTCCTGTTGTGCTCTTTCTGTCATTTATGTTTCTAGCCCAATCAACATATGTATATACTTGAAGCTCAAATTTTCCTTCTCTTTTATACCACATACCATAGTCTTTGGTATTCTTTAGATATCTCAAAATTATTTTGACAATAGTCATGTGTGATTCCTTGGGATTAGCAGAGAATCTTGAAACTATTCTAACTGCATGTGCTATATCTGATCTAGCATGTACAACATACATGATTTTTCCAATCACAGATCTATATAAGATCTGATTTACCTCAGTTGACTTGTCATCCTTTGTCAGTTTTCATTTGGTTTCCATAGGTGTTCCAACTGGCTTGGAGTCATCCATCTTGAATATCTTGAGAACTTCCTTGATGTATTGGGATTGTGTGGTGTAGATTCCTGCATCCTGTTGAAGAATTTGTAGACCAAGAAAAAATTTGATCTCCCCAAACATTGAAATCTCAAAATTTTTCCTCATTTAATCAAGAAATGATTTGCATAACATATCATTGCCTCCAAATATGATATCATCAACAAATATTTTAGCAATCAAAATGTTATCATCAATATCTTCTTTTAAATACATATTACTATTATCACTTGTTCTTCCAAATCCAATACTTATGAGATAAGAGTGAAGTCTTTCATACCAAGCTCTTGCTAATTGTTTCAATCCATACAAGGCTTTTTGTAGTCTACAAACCATTTTCCTCTTGTTAGGATCAACAAACCCTTCAGGTTGTTCAATGTATACCTCTTCTTCTAGTATTCTATTTAGGAATGCAGATTTGACATCCATTTGGTATACCTTGAATCCTTTGAAAGTATCATAAGAAAGTATAATTTTGACTCCTTCTAGTCTAGGAATGGGTACAAAGTTTTCTCCACATTCAATACCTTCTTCTTGTGCATACCCTTTGCATACTAATCTTGCTTTGTTCCTTATGACTTCTCCATTATCATTCAGTTTGTTTCTGAATTTCCATTTGGTACCAATGATATTATTTTCATTTAGTCTAGGTACTAGTGTCCATGTTCTATTTATTTTCAATCTTCTCTATTTCTTCATTCATAGCACTAACCCATTCTTGATTCTCAAGTGCAATATTGACAGATTTAGGCTCAAAATCACAAATCAAACATCTAGTGTTCATTGACTTACTTCTTATTCTCATTCCATCCTTTTTGTTTCCTATGATATGGTTATGTGGATGGTGTCTTCTGACATGATTGGAAAGTATCGGTTCAGATCTTTGTGTTGGAGATTTACTTTCGGCAGCTAGTTGATTGTATGTTTGTCATTGATGACAACATATAATATATAGTAGTGTTATGTATGTACTTATCAAAATAATGCTATTAATCCTTGCATAGTTATATTCATTTTTTAGACATGCTTTGGATGCTTTGTTCATACACAGACTCAGATATGAAGTTTTAGTTGTGTTGTGTGATTTTGTTAGTGGCAGTTACAGTTCTGGAGTTTATCTATACAGAGCCAACATATTAGCATTGGTTCTTGAGTTGCGCTTATCTTCAGGATATGTGTGTTTATATTCAAGTTTAATTATGATTTGAATATAGTTATCTAAAGGTGCCAAACATGTTTCAACAAGATTGCAATGTTAGAGTTAATTTGGTAAAGCTGACTTTGTGAAGTGTCGTGTCTATTCAATTTATATTGCATGGTTGTAATTATGCTTGCATGGTTAGTTTAGCTGATAATAATGTTTTGAAGAGTTTCCTAACAGGTCCCATGAACTTATACTTTGAGGAAGATACTTATAGTAGTTCATTTTGTGAACGCTAAGTGTGAATGATAAGAAAAAATATAGAAAAAGTATAGAGGAGAATATCAGTTGTATTTCATTCACCAAGGATCTATGTGAAGAAGCAGTGGAAGATTACAATTCATTGGAACTGATCAAGATAGCAGGTCTACTCTATAGTTCATCATTAGATATAGTGCATATCTATTCTATAGAATGTTGTAGTCTTCACCATTAAAGTAGTGAGCTTTTGGACAGTGAGTCCCCACTCTTAACAGGGTTATTTGTAAAAGACTCCTAACAGGGTCAGACCCTTAACTAGGTCACTATACTTATTGCATTGTAAGTAACAACTCCTAATAGGGTTGCAAGATCTTTTAACAGGGATTATTATAAACAAGTATAGTTCATTGTGGTTGTTAATTCCCACCGGGGTTTTTACCATTTGGTTTCCCCATAACCAAATTGTGGTGTTGTTTATTGTGTTATCTGAATGTGAATTTACTTTATGGAATTAATAAGAGAAAATAATTAAATTAGCTGATAACTGATTCACCCCCCCTCTCAGTTATCCTTTGGGACTATTCTAACAATTGGTATCAGAGCTAAGTGCCTTGAAGAGAAAGCCTAATAGCTTAAGGTAGATCAGATGGCATACTTTAGAAAAGAGAGTCCTAAGTTTGATGGAGAGAATTAGCTGGATTGGAAGAACAAAATGATAAAACATCTATAATGTGTTGGTTTTGATATCTTTGAGATAGCCACACAAGAAGTTTCTATTCCCTCTCTAAAATACCTTGAAAAAGAGGATGCTACTAGTAAACAAAAGGATACATTCACAACTAATGCAATTGCCAAAGAAGCCCTTATAAGTGCACTAGCTGACAGTAAATTCTCTAAGATCAAGAAAGTAGAAAAGGCATACACAATATGGAAGTATTCAGAGGACATTTTTGAAGGATATATCCAAGTAAAGAATTGTTAGAATTAATCTTTCCTTGGTTGAAAATATGTAATTAAAAGGATAAACCAAGGTATCCTATATTGTATTTGTCCTCTAGTCCATGTAAGAGGACATGTCACTATTTTTTAATTCCTTTAATA
>MU223038.1:2180040-2204056 GCA_018584345.1 Thuja plicata | reverse complement strand
AAACTCCTCCACTCATCTCTACTTAAGAGATGTCTCTCACACACTAGTTTGAATAATCTTCTCCTCTCTCTCTCAATCTCTCATTGCTCTCATTATTGTATTGAGCTCATTTCTCTCATCTTTTAGGCTTTTTTCCATATTCTTATTCACAAAGGGGTTTTTCTTTGCTTTTCCCCTTACCAAAATCTCATGGCTCATTGTTGGATTCTTGAAGTACTTTGTGACTGATCTTGCAATCTTCTCTTCTTTGGTTTTGGTAAAATATTCCATGCATTTCATTTTCTTGGATTAATACTTTTTAAGCTTTACTTATTTTCATTCTTCTTACAAGAATGCATGTAGGAAGACATGGAAAAAGAAATAAAACAATATTGAGATGTTACTTGAAGAGAACATCAGAGCATACAATCAGAGGATAAATGAAGCAGTTTCTGGAATCAAAAACAATGGTGGAGAAATTTTAGAAGAAGACATAATGGACAAGCTGACGACTAAATTGACAACAAAATATGAGAGAAAGATCAATATTCTAGATGAAACCATGCAATTTTCAAAGGAATTAAAGAAAGAGACTTTAATTAGTAAAATCTCTACATTTGAGATATCAAGATTGAAGACTGAACCCAAAAGTGAAACATCCTTTAAAGCATCAATACATGGTAAGAAAGCTTTACACATTTCTAATGAAAAAGAAGAAGTTGATGAAGAACTAGAAGAAACTATTGCCATGATTGCTAAAAGAGAAAAGAATTCCAAAGGAAAGTATGAAGAACAAATTCCATTCAAATGTTTTTCATGCAACAAGATTGGTCACTTTGCATCCAAGTTTCCCACAAGAGTCAAGAAGTTCAGATATGATTACAAACCTAAAAACAAAAAGGAATGCTACCATGTTGAAGAAGGTGTAACAGATGAAGATTCAGGAGAGGATGAAATTGGATTCATTTCCCTTAAAGACATGGAAAACTTTCTTGAGGAAATGGACATTGAAGATGAAAAGGAAGCACAGGAGTTAGCCCTAATTTCTAAAGAAGACATCAGAACTGGTTGGATCATTCATAGCAGATACTCTCACCACATGATAGGTGATAAAAAAATTTTATTCATCTAGACAAGTACAAAGGTGGTATGGTTATATTTGGAGATAACACTCATAAACCTATCATAGAAAGAGGATCTATCACCCTCGATGGAAAGAATAAGATAGATGATGTTCTATATGTTGATGGATTACATCACAACTTACTAAGTGTTGGATAGCTACTTGACAAAGGTTATCATTTGGAATTCAAAGACAACAAATGCATTATTAACAACAAAGAAGGAGACATGATTGCATCAAGCTCAAAAACAAAAGGTAATGTTTTTCAGCTGAATTCAGATGTAAGTTGTTTTGTTGCAAAAGTGGATGATAGTTGGTTATGGCAGAAGAGACTCTGTCATATCAATTTTGACAATATAGTAAAGATAAGCAAGGTCAAGGCAGTTAGAGACTTTCCAAGTATTGCAAGACCAGTTGACAAAATGAGCAGGGAATTTGTTATGGGAAAGCATGTAAGGAGCTCTTTCAGAAGTAGGCAAAACTCAGCTGAAAACAAATTAGACCTAGTGCATACAAATTTATGTGGTCCTACTCAAACAAGATCATACTAAGGAGAAAGGTATTTCATTTTGTTTTTTGATGAGTTTTCAAGGATGATGTGGGTTGAAATATTAAAGGAGAAGTTTGAAGCCTTTGAGAAATTCAAAATATTCAAAGCTAAGTTTGAGAATGAATCTAGAATAAAACTAAAATGTCTAAGATCAGATAGAGGAGGAGAATTCACCTCTGACCAGTTTTATGACTACTGTGAAGAACATGGGATCAAAAGACAGTTGAGTGGTCCTTGAACCCCTCAACATAATGGGATTGCAAAAAGAAGGAACAAGATCATACTTGATACAATGCACACTATGATGATTGAAGGAAAAGTTGTGCACACCTATTGGAGAGATGCAGTTAATACAACAATCTATACTATCAACAGAACACAACTAAGGCTAGGCATAGATAAGACACCTTATGAAATTTGGTTTGGTAATGCACCTATAGTAAAACACTTCAGAATCTTTGGTAGCAAGTGCTACATCAAGAGAGATGATGGTGTTGGTAAGTTTGATGCTAGAAGCGATGAAGGTATTTTCCTTGGTTGCTCTACTAAAAAAAAATCATACAGATGTTTTAATTTGAGATTAAAGAAGATAATTCAAAGTACTCATGTAAATATTGATGAGAAGTTCATGGTTCAATAGAGGTACTATGAATATGCACCTATGATTGAGGATGAATCCAGGCCTAGCAGTAAAGACACTGTTATTGAAGAAATGTTTAATTGCATTGATGTATCATTTAATGAACTTGAATCAAGCCAAGAAGTATCACAGATTATAGATGAGGATGTCACACCAAAATTTCCAAAATTCACATCTAGATACCATTCAAAAGATGGTATCATTGGAGATCAGAGCAGTAGTGTTTTGACTAGATCTAAAGCAAAAAGTTTAATAGTGGATGAAGAGGTATGTTTACTTTCACAGATTGAACCTTTAAGTGTTGAAGATGCTTGCAAGGATTCTGATTGGCAGAAAATAATGGAAGAAGAATTAGATCAAATAATCAAAAATGACACAGGGGAATTGGTTCTGAGACCTAGTGAAAAAATGTGATTGAAACAAAATGGGTATTCAGGAATAAGATGAATGAAGATGGTATAGTGGTTAGAAACAAAGAAAGACTGGTGTGTAAAGGATATGCACAAAGGGAAGGATTAGATTACACTGACACATTTGCCCCTATGAGCAGACTAGAAGTCATTAAGTTATTCTTGGATTATGCAACATTCAAACATTTTAAAGTATATCAAATGGATGTCAAATCAGCCTTTCTGAATGGTGACTTGAAGGAAGAAGTCTACATAGAACAGCTTGAAGGATTTAATCTATCAGATAAACCAAACATGGTATGCAGATTGAAGAAAGCACTCAATAGACTTAAACATGCCCCAAGAGCTTAGTATGAGATACTAGATGGTTATCTTACCAAGATTGGATTCAAGAAAGGAGCAATAGATTGCAACTTATTCATAAGAGAGACACCTAATGGATTATTACCTATTGCCATATTTGTTGATGACATTATCTTTGGAGGTAATGACAAGTGTAGTGCAGAATTTGCAAAAGAAATGCAGAATGAATTTGAAATGAGCATGATTGGTCCTATAAAATACTTTTTGGGATTGAATGTAAAGTAGACAGATAAAGGAATATTCATAAATCAGTCCAAATATGTGAAGGAAATATTGAAGACTTTCAAGATGGAATACTATAAGCTAGTATGCACTCCTATGATAACAAGAAGAAAGCTTTCTAAAGAGGATGATTCCACAGTAGTTGACAAGACATTGTACAAGTCTATGATTGGAAAACTTATATATCTTACTCAATCTAGACCAGACATATCTAATGCAGTTGGCATTATTGGTAGATTTGTAGCTGAACCCAAGCAGAATCACCTAATGGCAATAAAGAGAATATTCATATATCTAAAGGGAAGTATAGACTATGGTTTATGGTATCCTAAATTAGAGAATGTACAACTTCATGTATATACAGATGCATATTGGGAAGGTTGTATTGATGGTAGGAAGAGTACTTCAGGAGGAGCAGTATTTCTTGGAGATAGGTTGGTTTTTTGGATAAGAAAGAAACAAAATTGTATCTCTCAGTCAATAGCAGAAGCTGAATATGTTGTAGCAGCATTGAATTGTTCAACAATGGTTTGGATCAAGCAGATGGTTAAACATTTTGGTATTCAGGTTGATTTTTATTCACTGTGATAACACTAGCACTATCAACATGTCCTAGAACCCTGTGATGCACACAAAGACAAAACACATTGAGATTAAATACCATTTTCTTAGAGAAAAAGTTGCAAACAAAGAAGTAAAATTGGACTATGTGAGCACTAAAGAAGAGTTGGCAGATATTTTCACAAAGTCTTTATCAAAAGATACTTTTGAGTATCTTAGGGAGAAGTTGGGAGTAATTCCCTTTCCTAAGTCTAATTAGATAAAGTAGCAAGTACATTAGTCCATGGTGACTAATGAATGGTTGACTACTCTATTTCTGGAGTAGTACCTGTGCCTAATTATTTACTGCACCATTTTCCATTGATGTCAAAGGGGGAGTATGTAGTAAGGGGGAGCATATACTCTGGGGAGTATATAATCATGTAACTTAAAAACATAGACAAAGGAGCTACAATAGTGTAGAGGAATATTTGATGAGGATATTGAGAAGATTGTAAAAAGAAAGAGAACACCATGTGTTGAAGATGTTTTTAATATCATATGTTACCATCAATGTCAAAGGGGGAGATTGTTGGAGATTTACTTCTAGCAGCTAGTTGATTATATATTTGTCATTGATGACAACATATAATATACAATAGTGTTATGTATGTACTTATCAAAATAATACTATTAATCCTTGCATGGTTATATTCATGTTTTATAAATTCTTTGGATGATTTTTTCATACACACGGACTTAGATATGAATTTTCAATTGTGTTGTGTAATTCTGTTAGTGGTAGTTACAGTTTTGGAGTTTATCTGTACAGAGCCGATGTATTAGCACTAGTTCTTGAGTTGCGCTTATCTTCAGGATATGCATGTTTATATTCAAGTTTAATTATGAGTTGAAGATAGTTATCTAAAGGTGCCAAACATGTTTCAACAATATTGCAATGTTAGAGTTAATTTGGTGAAGCCGACTTTGTGAAGCGTCGCGTCTATTTAGTTTATATTGTGCGATTGTAATTATACTTGCATGGTTAGTTTAGCTGACAAGAATGTTGTGAAGAGTTTCCTAATAGGTCCAATGATCTTATACTTTGAGGAAGATACTTATAGTAGTTCATTTTGTGAACAGTAAGTGTGAATGATAATAAAAAAGACAGAAAAAGTACAGAGTAGAATATTAGTTGTATTTCATTCATTAAGGATTTATGTGAAGAAGCAGAGGAAGATTACAATTCATTGGAACTGATCAACACAATAGGTCTACTCTATAGTTCATCATCATATATAGTGCATATCTATTCTACAAAAGGTTGTAGCCTTCACCATTGAAGCAGTGAGCTTTTGGATAGTGAGTCCCCACCCTTAACAGGGTTATTTGTAAAAGACTCCTAATAGGGTCAGACCCTTAACCAAGTCACTATACTTATTGCATTGTAAACAAAAAATCCTAACAGGGTTGAAAGATATTCTAACATGGATTATTATAAACAATTATAGTTTATTGTGGGTGTTAATTCCCACCGAGGTTTTTACCATTTGGTTTCCCCGTAACCAAATTGTGGTGTTGTTTATTGTGTTATCTGAATGTGAATTTACTTTATGTTATTCTGGAATTAATAAGAGAAAAGAATTAAATTAGTTGATAACTAATTCACCCCCCCCTCTTAGTTATCCTTTGGGACTATTGTAACACTTTTTTCATCATTCTAATCATCATCTTGACCTTCATTTTGATCTTCATTGCTCGATACATCATTGTGATCAATTTCCTACTTTTTGGTGTTTGCAGCCTGATGCTTGGGTGCATTGTTTTGTCACTAGGTAGTGATACACTATTGCTCAGGCAGAGTGTCAGGTTCTTCATTGTAGACAAATGTGTTGTAGTCTTCTGGTTCCTTTCTACTTTCCTCATCATTTTTCTCAACAAATTCATCCACTTTGACATTTACACTTTCAATAATTTTGTTAGAGGACTTGTTAAGACATTTATAAGCCTTGATTTTGGTAGAATAACATAGAAATATTCCTTTATCACCTTTGGAGTCAAGCTTTCCATTTCTATCATCTTTCAATATATAACATTGACTTCCAAAAATTCTAAAGTTACTTACATTGGGTGTGTATCCATACCATAGATCAAGGTATCTTATTGGTGTCTTTATTCAATTGAACTCAGTTTAATGTGTAGACATCAGTACTCACAACTTCTCTCCAGATTTTTTGTGTGATTTCTTTCTCAATCATCAGTGTTCTAGCACAATCAATGATTGAGCTATTCATTCTTTAGAAATCTCATTTTTTTGTGTTGTTCTCAGTGCAGAAACTTGTCTTTTAATTCCATGCTCATTACAAAAGTTAGTGAATTCATCATAAATAAATTCTCCTCCTCTATCTGACCTAAGAAATTTCACCTCCATTCCACTTTGTTTTTAAACTATAGCTTTATACCATTTAAACATCTTCAATGCTTCTGATTTCTCTTTTAAGAACATAACAATCATCATTCTAGAATAATCATCAACAAAGAGAATGAAGTATCTATCACCATAGTAGCTCTTTGTTCTCATTGGTCCACATAAGTCAGTATGGAATATCTCTAGAATAGCATTAGATGTGTAGGTTTTTCTCTTGAAACTATACTTTTTCATTATACCTTTTTGACAATTCTTACACATGGCATGGTCAGGTTTTGACATGCTCGGTAAGTCTCTTACTTTCCTTTTATTGCTTATCCTAACCATGTTGTCAAAATTCACATGACATAAAATTTTATGCCACAACCATATGTCTTCATTTATAACCAATAAAAAACTAGTCTTAATATCATTAATATAGAATAGGTTACCTTTAGTTTGTTCACCAATTCCGATCGACCTTCATGATTCATTAAAGATCTTTGCCTTTTTTTTCTCAAATGTAACTCAGTAACCTGTGTTATTCAGCTATGAAACACTCAATAGATTATAGTTAAGTCCTTTCACCAAATATGCATTTTCACATCTGATCATATTGTTCAACATTATGGTTCCTTTACCTTCAACTGGACAAGGTGATTCATTACCCATTCTTATTGATCCACCATTATAATATTCAAAAGTTTCAAACTTTTCCTTACCTCCTGTCATGTGGTGAGTACAACCACTATTAATAATCTAGACATCATTTTTACTAACCTTAGATATGAGTTGAGTTTCAACATACCTTTATTCTTCATCTGAATCATCCTTCATAGCAACAAATACCACCTCAATATCTTCATCAGATTCGGTGTCAGTATTTTCATCTTTATTCTCAGCGAGGTAACAAGCCTTCTTTCCTTTATCCTTGTAGTCTCGATTATCTCTTCTTTTATATTGTTGGTTGCTTTGGTAATCTCAGTCATCACCTCTGCCAAACTTCTTTTCATATGATATGTCTTTGTTTCTATCTTCTTTTCTATTGTTAGGACATCTAATAGCAAAGTGGCCAATCTCTTTACAATTAAAACACACCAATGGTAATTTACCTTTGTATCAACCTTTGCCTCTCTGCAATCTTCTAGCCATTAGTGCTTCAATCTCATCAAGTTCTTGGTCATCACTATCATTTCTCCTAGTCTATTTATGACTTGATTTAATTATTTTCAAAGAAGATTTGAATGCAGGCTCAATAGTTGGTAAGACACTGTTGTAAAAGTTATTCATCTCAAATGAAATAAGTCTACCAATCAAACTATCTAGAGTAACATTGTTATCTTCTACTGCTCTCATTTCTTGTATAGAAGATACTCTAATAGAATAAACAAGCAGTAAGGCTCTTATAATTTTACTTACCACTATTTCTTCTTCAAGTACACCTCCTACACCTCAGATAGAATTAAAAACCTCTTTGATTCTACAGTTGTATTGAGTGATTTTTTCTCCTTCTGTCAATCTTAGGTAATCAAACTTTCCTCTTAGGATTTTTGCCTTAGCTCTCAACACATTTTTATCTCCTCCATGTACTATCTTCAGTTTTTCCCACATTTATTTACAGTGGTGCATGATTTGACATCTTCAAATTTAGCATCAGAGAGTGAGGATGCAAGTTATATCATCATAGAATTTTGTTCATGCTTCTCCCTCAATTGATCAACTCTTAGAGGTCCAATACCTCATTTCCAATACCTAATAGGTTGAGTCTTATCCTAATTTTCCATGATGAAAATTTGTCCTTTTTGAACTTAGGCACATCCCCTTTTCTCATCTTCTGATCTTTAGCTTGATTCTTAAAACTCTCTTCCAACAACCCAAGCTCTGATAGCAGTTGTTAGAATAACTTAGAGGGGGGAGGGGTTGAATCAGTGGCCTCAAAAATTAATCCAATAATCCAACCAAAAATTTATACCAAAAATATAAAAACTCTATTTATCTTTAGTCCTATAAGATGTATGCCTTGTGTGAATATAACATATATATACTACTATGAGAATATACTATTTATCCTTTTCTTAAGCTTTATCAAATAGCAATTTATCTTTTCTTAACCTTTACCAAAATACACTAAATAACTTAGTGTTTACCGATCAATCATGTTTTAGTAATGTGTAAAGAAAAACATCAAAGCAATGAACCATACACACATTTGACACATGGATTTTTAACGTGGAAACCATGTTAAGGGAAAAGAAACTTGGGACTGGTAACCCAAAATTTTCACTCTTTTGAAGTGAGCTTGGTGAAGAGCCAACCCTATTAAAGGTTGCAAACACACTGTTAAGTGAGACCTTTTTAGAGGATTTAAAACTAACAGTTTATCACTTGACCTAGCATTCACTATGCTATCAACATGAAAACCTTTTGATATTCCTTGAGATGTAACTCAATATATTAAGGATGGTTAAATCCCACTCAGTTAAGAGATTTTCTGAATCAATGGTTAAACTAAATCAATAGATGATCTATTCATTAACACAACTTTGAATTGCATATTTTTAGATCTATTTTAAATCCGTAATACCTCGCTGATCAATGTTCTCTTCAATATCTTTTCTCCACTTCTTTTTTCTTGGTGAATGATGTTGCTTCTCTGTTGCTCAGTGTCTGCAGAATTCTTGGCTCTATCCTTCAGCCTGTATGATCATATTTGCATGAAGACTTCTTATCTTTACGATAATTCTCTTCAACATTCCTCTATTTTATAATTAATTACTTGTGTCTTTATATAGATATGATTTCACCATTTCTTGTCCTTCTTGTTTTCTTCATTGATCACTTCTAGATCCATAAAGCTCACCATTCTTTCTTTAGTTTTATTCCACAAATCTCTCCTTGTTTTTTGGAATAAAATATGATTTAAATATCCTTCTTATCTTTATCTTTTATCTGATTGATGAAAACAAAGTAATCAATTAGTTAACTCTAAATATAGATCTTTCCAACTAAGTTGGTTTATCATATCCTAATTTTAGTTCTCATCGGTCAACACTTCAGTTGTGCTCGGTGAATACTACAGATGGCTCAGGCATCAACTTTAGTTTTGTTTGGTGATATTTTTAGTTAGTTGTGTAATTCTTTCTCGAGTATCACTGTTCATCGATTAATACTATGAACTTTTGTGCTCGGGGTTCACTGTCTGTCAGGGTTTACTGCCACTCAGTGTATATGATTACCGATGACAAAAAAATTGTCTCTTCAGATCTTTAAGTGTTGTGACAATATGTGTATGAGAAATCATACAATATCAATTTGACATCAATGACGATACAATACAATACAATACCTTAAGTGATTTAATGTCTCGCATTTACTTTCTGTAGCTTGGTGACCATCAACTTTGTCATCTTCAAATATTAATTTAGTTATAGTTCATCAATATGGGCATTAGAGGCCTTGGGGTTATTTTCCATCTTGGATGAGAATATTTTTATCTCTTATGGAAATATCAAATGTTGTCGACATGTTTTTTCCTCCCATTGTTTGGATTGTCACATAACTGTCATTGTTAAGTGCCCTCAAATAATACATAAAATCATGTTGATTTGAACGCCTAACTTCTATTGGGATCCTGTTCCATGTACTTTGGAACCTAAAATTGAAATCCATCATATGCTCATGGGGTTCCCTCTTTATGGTAGTCAAATTCTCTACCAAAGAAAGATGACTAGATTTATCTTCAAACTGGGTAGTCAAGGCAACACCTAGATCATCCCACATTGATACAGAATTAATTGCTAAACCAATGAACCATTGCAATGCTTTTCCCTTAAATGATGCTACTAACAACCTTACAGCCATATCATTAGAGGTTATGTAATAAAGACCATAGAGGGATGCAACATCTCTTACGTGTTCAATTGTGGAGGTTAGATCCTCTTCGGTAAAAATGAGCAATCTTTTAAGAGCTCCTATGGGTATGTCATTGTGTTTTGGTAGATTCAGATGGCTACCTTGGTTAAAAGCCACAAAAGGTTGGTTTCTAGCCATAGGTGGATTTTGGAGAACTTGAACTAATGCAGGGAATTGAGCTATTATAGGAGGTAGTATAGAAGGACCACTTGTTGGCATATGACTAGAAATAGTAGGTTGAGATGCACTAGGTTGGTGCTGAGTATGCTTGGCTTCCTTGTCACTCTTCTTAGATGGAGGTAGCTCTATATATTCTAAAGGATCCCTACTCTGCCTAGTTGGTATGTCATTCATGTGCTACAAAAAAATGATCTGCATCAAACAAATATTAGAGCTTCCAAGTATGATATCTCATAATTCATAATAAGGACATAGCTACTGCTCATACCAAACAACAAATCATATGCAAATTTTCTTAGAATATTGGCTCAAAAAGACTGTGTCCCACCGGAAGTACCAAAAACTGTTGTCACTAAGGATTGCACCCAAAGGATAAATGCGAAACTTAGATATCCTATGTAACATAGGACTAATTTTAGGTTATGGGTGATCTATGGTGATAGTAGACATCTAGGTTAAGGGTCAGCTTCCCTTGAATCCCTTTAAAAATGAACTAAAATTTTTGGAGGAAAAGGGAAGAAAATGCGTAAACTTAAAATAACTGGAAATGAAACTAAGGTGATTCACCAAACTTTAAAGGTCCACATATTGCAAATACACTCACATGATGACTAAATCACAACTCAAAACTTCACAACTTTACCCTACTTATAGTATTACTTTGAAGAATAATAAGGTGTCGATTGAATGAGAAGGGAAAATGACTTAGACAACCCAAAATACTTATAAGCACACACAAATTAAGACTTTTGGCAACAATATGTATTTTTTGAACCTTTAGATAAGAAGAAATATCGAGTAAAGGATTAAACTAATCACAATAAATTTGACATAATACTTTATAAACAACTTAGAAATCGATAGGAAAAGAAGGATTACTGTTCTGCATTAAATCAAAAGGATCCAAAGAAAAATCTATTTCTCCAAGAGATACAAAAAAATGTATCTTAGAATGAGATAGGATGTAAGAACTACCTTAATCAAAAAATGTGGGAGGTATAAATAGGTGAGAGCCAAAAAATCTGCATCTCCATGAAATCTGGAATTCCATGATTGCCTCCACCAAACCTGGAACTGAGAAAGGTAAGAATCTCTGATAGATCTACATTCAGGTCCATATGATATGCTGGTCATATATGGATGTAAGGTACCCCAGATTTAAAGGTGGTTAAATGAGGAGACCTTTATAATTTATACCTTAAAAGGCCTTCTCTTTCCCAATCACACCAAATCGCCCTCTAATCATGCTTGGTAGGTAATATTTGACAAAATGAATTAAAAAAAATCACTTTTCAAATATTTTACATTAATAAATGCACGATTTGACATTTAAAACATCTCATTTAAATTAAACAATGACCCCCCAAAATAATTGATAGGAAACATACTATCAAACTACAATAACACCTAGGTTCTTAGCATTCATGTTTATATTTCTTGTAATCTTTCCTTTAAATGACTTTTTTTAAAAAAATTAATAAAAGGTTCCATTTTTTAAACCTTTAACCATATGCAAGATTAAAATTTTAACTATATGATATAATACTTAACCTACCACACCTTAACATCTGCTATGAAAACATAAGAGTATACCTTAATCAGACTTCAGTAATTTTCACACCAATTTTCATCAAATGACTTCACACTCGATGTTGTAAATGCACTTCAAAAGGGAAGAAAGACACTATTTTGGAAGGTTTCTCTTTGGACTAAGATTTCTATGGATTTGGAGCTTGAAAATAGAAAGTTTGGTTTCATAAAACATCAAGGTAGGTGATCATTGTTATCATTTCTTATTTTTGTTTACTGGTTGCATGATGTCATGCCTTCCATGTCTACATTTTCTTCTTCTCACATAGCTCGAACCATTTCTTATTTGCATATCTATTGCTTGATTGGAAGAATAAATAGAGCATCCATGTATTTTTTAAATCTTCCCCGTTCATTGTTGTTCTTTATGAGGTATTAGTGTTTTTTCTTGAGGCCATGAGTTGCAATGCTTGTTGTTTTGAGCATGAAAATGGCTATGGTAGGGAATCACTGTTATTTGTTTCCATAGCATGGGCCGTGGCATGTTGTATTTTCTCTGTGATCTGATTTTATCTCTGCATCTCTATTGTTTGATATTATGCATTTGCTAAATCTACCCAAAATGTTTGTAAAAATTATCTCAAATGCTTGTTGTTTTTAGCATTGAGGCCTTGGCTATACTATTTTACTTCTTTGATTGATTTGTAGTGCATTATTGTTGGTGCCATGATCTATATGATATCCATGTGAAGTATTTGTATTTCTTCTACTCTTCATGACCATTGGCTATGCTTTCTTTTTATTACTCATTAGAAGTCCACGGCTAGGGCATCACCATTTTTGCCTCTCCATTGTTGGATCAAGGCCGTGGCCTATCACTTGTATCTTTGATCTACATCTCTTAAAGATCTATGGTTGTAAATAATGGATTAGTTTAGAAAATTTTAAATTGTTAAATTGCTTCCAATGTTGGAGGGCTACCTTGGTGCATGTTTTTTTGATAATTGGGATTCTATGGGCATTATTGTTGTTTTGATGAGACACATTTGTAGTTTCAAAAACTTGAGATTCTTACCGTGTCTGCCAAAAAAAATCTGTTGTCAATCCCAATGTGAAATATCCCTTCATTTTGATTTTCCAAAAAATACCTTGGATTCATACACAAATATATACACAATTCCCTAAGAATTGACTCATTCAATTCCTCAAACAATGTACTACATTTTTCATGTTTTCTAGATTCACTGAATCATCCACCGACATAACCATTTTAGCCCATTAATCAAAACTGATTAATAACCTTTATCTTTTAACTGTTCACTACGCTGACCACTTAATAGTATCTTAACTTTTTCCAATACCGGTATGACCTAAGAGTCACAGTCACAAATCATAGTGCACCTATTATATTTACACCTTCTAGTGTACCAATAAGAAAACTTTTCTTCCTTTACCAATCTGACCTTCACCTGTTATTTTTTTCATCGATTACCTTACATACTTAACTTATTATTACCGACTAGATATAAATGTGTACCAATTGGTACAAATTCATATAATTGCACTAAACATTCTCACCTATGTAATGGGTTTCCAACAATGATAACCATACTCAATAAAATCATCATCAATTTCATCTACCAACATTCTTCTATCAACATTCTCCCCCTTTGGCATTGATAGAAAAAAGAAGGGTGAAATTTTCAAAACTTCAAAACCTATACTCCATGTCTAGTTACATACTCCACCTAAATATGTAACTCCCCTTTGTACCATAAACTATATACACTATATACTTCTCCTTGTTAATCTTCTATATACTACCTCTTTTTGGAAACAATTCCAAAGACCATAATCAAAATATTATGTACAAGGGTGTTAATAATTTAAAATTTATCAAATACAGACTTGAAATGTACCTTAGTACTGGAAAGAGAGTGCTCCCATGACTCCTTTAATATTTTCAAGGTAATGTGATGACCATTTAAATCTAAATCTAGATCCTCCATACCGTCAATTGTGCTCATATTTGGAGTACTTATCAATACTTTAGATTTCTTAAGATATGATTGTATGATGTCCATGTGTGGATTTATGAATCCTTGCAATTCTAGAAAATTCATTATTATTTTGTCCTCTTGTGCCTTGAGTTCCCTTTCCTTGTGTATTAGTTCTTTTAATTTTGCATTATGATCCATCATAGAACTCTTCAATGGGTCCAATTGGTTGACAAGTGTATCCAAATTTGTCTCCATCTCTTCCTTCTTTGTCTTGATCTCTGTAGTGAAATTGGTTAGGACATATATTTTGTTGAAGACTTTTCCAACCTCAAGTAATGACTCCTTGATTTCCTTGACCAATTCAAATAGTGAAACCTTCTCAAGAGCACTCTTCTGTAGTAACTTTTCCATCATCTCCTTCTCCAATCTCTTGAAATCTCATTTTATCATCTCTTCTTCCATGTCATGATCTAGACTAGTGATTGCATCAACAAAAGTTTTGAGTTGAGCAATCAAATATTCTTCTTCATCAAGAACTAATTCAACAAGTATAGAAATAGTTTTCCTTAGTATTTTATTTTTGTAATTATTTTTCTTTATCATGTTCTTCTCAACCTTTTCAGCCAATTCCTTTGGCTTTAACTTGTTAACATCTCTCTTCAAAATTGCAAATTTTGGATTGTCTTCATCCTCTTCATCTTCATCATATTCTTCTTCATCTTCTTCCATTCTCTTCATTTTATTTTTCTCATCAGTATCATCTGTGTTATTTTTTGAAGCACTAGTGGTGTTATCCTTTGGTGTCTCAACTCCATCTTTAGTACTTTTCTCACCTATTCCAATGTTACTTGTTTGAGTTTTCTTATTTACCTCTTTGTCTTTTTCTTGGTCTTGTTGTCACACATCTTGATTTTCTTCATTTACCTCACCTTGGTCAATATCCTTGATCGATTTGATTGTTTCCTTTGATTGGTCAGTGATCTCTCACCTGTTATGTTGGCTTACCCTTCTTTGTTTCAATATCACCTACATCATCATTGATCTTAACAAGGTTTAATAAAAAGTGGGGAATGAAGTGGTATATATTTAGCTTCATCTTCAACTATAGCAGAATAATTAATAATAGTAAGGTCTTCAATCATAAAATCATCCAATGAGTCCTTTGTTATGTCAATATAAGTAGCAACATTTTGAATACTACCTAACATATCTCCCATTATCTCTTTCAAAGTAAAACTATCATCTACTTGAGATTTACATGTTGTGTTCAATACACATGGTTGATCTATATTGTTTATCCTTTTCCATATCACTATTATTTTGTCTTCAATATCCTTCTCCTTTCCACCTAATAGTCTTGCATTCTTGTGGCCAATACTGAATCTTCCTTTATACTTTTCAAGTGCTTCATCCACTTCCTTTATTGCAAAATGTGTCATAATATAAATAAGTTTCCTTTCCCTTATTTCCTTTTTTCATTTTTAGCTGTAGACCCCCATCTAACATTGATTTATTCATATAATTTATCATTGAGATGATCTTTAAGTTGACTAGGTACTCTGATGAATTTATGAAAGTGGAATAGAATAGCATCCTCAATTAGTTTCTTGTCTTCATTAGACAATTTAGAGAGCTTAAAGTTACTACTGTTACCTATCATTCCATGCTCTCTTATTACCTTGGAAACTTTTGTAGCACTCTTAGGGATATTTAATTTTGTTTTACTAGACTTACCCATGTCTGTTATCTCCTTTTTGTGAATCATTTTTCTCACTATCTACCTGTGTCTTCTTCTTCTTCTTGCTAGGAGAGGCCTTGGTCTATCCTCAAATTTTCCTCTTTTCATATGTTTTTGTTTTAAGAGGTTATAATACCTTGGCTTGCTTAGGGTCATAGGATTTACCTTCATCAATATTTTCCCTTTCAACTTCTTCCACTGATGGTAATTCAGGAGTTTTAGTTTGTGTATCTGCTTGCTTCCTTTTCCTCTTTTCATATGCATCCAGAATGTTCTTCTTTCTCTCACTAGTGGAACTACTGCCTTCACCAGTTAAAAACTTCTCTTCCAATTGAGTTATAATCTTCTTATCTTTTATTTCCATTTTATCCTTTTAAAGCTCTGAGGTGATTCTCTCATAAGCTTCCTCAAATGTGTCATTACTTTTTCTTGTTTTTTAACTCGTAGTTTCAATAATGCATCTATTTTGAGGATTAACCAATATTTCATCATTTTCATATCCCATTTATGGTATCCATGAAATCATGTGTTCTACCTCTTGAATCTTATAGGTTTAAGTGTCAAATAAGAAACAAATGCTATCTATGTACTTTTCCACAATGTGTGGGGGATTCTATACCACTTGTGCATTATATCCTAAAAATCCTTAAAGTATCCCCACATGACATTATTTAGGTTCTGACCTAGTTCACCTAATTATTCATTGATTAGGTACAATGTAGGTCTATATATCTTCAGTGTTAATGTTCCTTTATGAGGAAAGAAATTATGAACATAAAAGAACATACATACCAAACGAGATCCAAAATTTAGAGATTGCTTCTTATTGGTCTAAATCATCTATAGGTTATTCAATAGTTGTGCTCTCACCATCTCCTCTAGGTCATATCTACTACCTTCTTTTACAATTTGGTAAGTGGCATGAATATCTCCATAGGGAACACTATTAAACAAACCCAACTAGTAGACCTTATAGCCGACAATCATTGCTAGAAAGTGAACCTCTTGATCTTCTATGTCATCTACCATCATGAGTCTATGAACTTTCCTTAATTCAACAATGTTGTAATGGACAAATGTCCTTATGTCCTCAATAAGAAAAAAATGAGGTGGAATTAGGGATAGGGCACCGGTTTTGTCCACTTTCACATCCTTCAATAGATATATCCTGTGTTATGGTTCTATTTCCTTAGTTATCTCAATCAATTTTGGTGTTGCGATCATTGATTCCATGATGATTACAAAATTTCCTGCTTCCAAACTCAAACACATTGAATAACTTCACAATTGACCACCGCTCTACTAAATAAATCAACTATGGTTTTCAAATTTTTAGTTCAATCCTCTGTAAGTAATCAGCACAGATAGTTCACACAATCAATCACAATAGGTAATCACACTCTTCTCCTATAAACGCTCTTCAAAATTCAAGTTGAATAATTAATAGATTAATCTATAATTTATTTGCTAAAAAGGTTTTCCAAAGTGTAGTTTGGTACAAAATACTTAATGCGGTTCACCAATGTCACACTTTACCAATTACAACCTCCACAGGTTAATGCCAAAGGTAGAATTTGTACATAAATTTTTTCAAATGATAAAATCAGTGATTCATAACATTTCATCTCTATGTAATTCATCAAAATTAACATCAGTGCATCTCACTATGAAAATAGATATTACCGCTCATCATTATAAGGGTACCGGTTAGATATAACAATGAAATTAAGTCCCTAAGAAAAAATTACTTTCTTAGTTTGAGGATGAATTCCCTGAGCTAGAGGATGATGGGTTACCTATAGATGCATTAGCTTCTTCTTTTCTTTGTTCCTTCTTCACCCATATCTTCTTAATCGCATTCCTCACTTCTTCAACATTAACAATCTTTTTATCTTTCCTATCTTCATTGCTTGGTGGCTGGTTCTTGTACCTACAATCTCTTTCTAGATGTCCGACCTTGGGACAAAAAAAGCATGCCATACCTATTTTCCTCCAGGTTCCAACATTACCTCTATAATTCCTTAATTGATAGTTCATATCCATGTATCCATAGTTTCCACAAATACTGCATGTGAAATTCATGTTTCCTTCTCTTCTCGGAACACTCACCAATTTTTTAGGATGTCTTGGTGATGGTATGCTTTATTTTCAATGTTCTTCCTTATGTCCAAATTTTTTGCATGCATAATAGTATCCATTGAAACTACCTATAGATGATCTACTATTGTTTCTTGATATGCACTCATAAGCTTGATGACCATACTTATTGCAATTGTAACAATAACCATCAAAATGAGTAGTTCTTGGAACATTCATAAGTTTACTTCTACAAACATTAGTAGTGTACCTAGGCTTTCCACAATAATAGAAAGTGGGTTTAGTAAGATTCTTACCTTGTGGACTACTATAAACCTTAGGAGTCTCTGATTATTTCAAGGCACGAGACTTGGATGATTCTCCTTTTTCAAATTTTCTATCACCAATATATCCTAGGCTACAAGTAACCCTAGGTTGCCTTTGATTCTTTAATTTCTCATCAATCTTCTATAGAATTTGTTCATAGTTTTTGAGTTTTTCATTTGTCTTTCTTTCAATATTCAAGTCCTTCTTCAGTTCATCATTCTCCTATCTCAGTATTTCATTTTTAGTACAAATTTGTAAGTTCTCATCACTGGTGTCACTTAGTTGTTCATTTAGTGCATGGGTCTCATGTGTAAACCTCTAAAGTATAACATCTTTTCTCTGATCAGATCTTCAACATTCTTCTTTGCAATTTCAGCAGTCCTTTTTGCATCTTGAGAAGCTCTCATTCCTTCAAGAACTTCACACATCCTTATGGCTTGAATTACTTTTTTTCTTTTCATCTTGGTTTCTTCTTCAGTTAGGATCTTGTTCTTTTCCATTATATCTTCTATTAAATCCTCAGCTTCCTTGGAGTTAACACTTCCTTCAGATAGTTCATCAATGCTATCCATAATTTATTTTAGTTTTTCAGACAATTCTTTTGTTTTTCCCAATTAAGTCTTTATCTTTTTCTTTAACTCCTCAATCATCTTTTCAAGTGCCTCCAACTGTCTCTCATACCTATAGCTTTCCATCTCCTTGGATTTGCTCCCCAAGTTGTCAAACTTTTCCTCTAGAGAGTCTGAGCTCTGATACCAATTGTTGGAAATAATAGGTGCTAAGAGGGGGGGTGAATCAGTACTAATAAAACTTCCAGAGTTTTAGTGATACCCTTAAATATAAATAAAATAAACTTCCAAACTATGAATCATATAACTAAAACTATAAAGTAAAAGTAAAATGAATCAAATGAAAACACATGCACACACATAACACTCTAATTTTTATCATGGAAAACCTGTGTCAGAGGGAAAAATCATGGTGGGGATGAAACCCACAATCTTCTCACTATAGTAGAAAAGAGTTCTCTATTATGAACTTACAATCTATCACTTTCTAGGTAACTCAACCTATTATGAGTGACTGATACCTTATTAGAAGTATCAAAATCCCTATTACAAACTACCTTGTTAGATTATTTTAATCCCGCTTATATAGTGGTCACCCTATTAAGGGATTTACACTAAATTATTGCTAGAGACTACCCTATTAGGGGATTTTGACTTGTTGAAACTATTAGAAAAACAACAAGAAAAATTGACTTGTGATATGCACAACTCAATGATAATTAGATCCTTGATGCTTTGTACTTTTTCTGAATCCATTCCTGTAGATTCTCTAGAAATAGCGATGTAATCACAGCTCAAGATCTTACTGACAATAATACTTCATCAACTCTTCAACTACAACAATAGCTAACATCTTATAACCTTATATAGTGTCTTTACCTTTGACTAAAAACCTAATTAGTGTTTCAAATTCCCTCCAAAAATTCTTTTTCAATCTTAACTAACTCGCAAAAACTTGAGATTCTTAGTGCATAGGCAAAAATAAAATCTAATTTGTCATACCCAATCTGAAATATTCCTTCAGTTTTATTTTCCAAAATATACCTTGGATTCATACACAAATCTGTACACAATTCCTAAGAATTGACTCGTTAAATGCCTCAAACAATATAATATGTTTTTCATATTTTCTATATTCATTGAATCATCCACTAACATAACTAATTTATGCCATTAATAAAAACTAATTAATAACATTTAGCTTCTATCTATTCACTATACTAACTGGCTAATAGTATCTTCACTTTTGTATGTACTAGTGTGACCTAAGAGTCACCGTCACAAATCATAGTGCACCTATTTTCTTTACACCTTCTAATGTACCGATAAAAATGTGTCTTCCTTTACCGATCTGACCTTCACCTATTATTCTGGTCTCCGATTACCTTATTTAACTTATCTTTAGTGATTGGATATAACTATGTACCTATGTGTGAGTTAATACACCATGAAATTAGGAAAATTAACTATAATTCTATGGAAATAAATAATCAAATTAATCTAAAGAATTGCATTTAACATCCATAACATCCCATGGTTCTCTAACTAAGATTTTCAAGTAGAGATCTCAACCTTAATCTCTACTAGTGACCATCCTAGAATGAGAAAAATATGATAAAATGCCTAATCTAGCTCTCAATTTTCTCAATTTGATACAAAGATGAACTCAAATGCTCTCATGAAATGATATGATATCTCAATTTGCTATGAAAATTTTCTCACTATTTCTCAAGATGAAATTAAATTGTCTATAATGAGGATGCTTTGCATTCGAAATTTCTAGGATCCTTTATGCTTGAAAAATGCTTGTATTTATAGTAAAATACCAAGGGTAGGGGGTAGAGTGAATTAACCATGATGAAACCTTGGTTAGGTGAAAGGATTTGAGATGGTTTCAAATGGGGAGACAATTTAAATAGTTTTCTCAAAGGTTGGGACAAAGGGACAAATTTGAGTGATTGAGATTCAATTTTGAAAATGAGTGATTGAGATTCAAAGTTAGGAGTGATCCATGTGCTTTTGTGTTCTCAATTCTCATTGGTTGCTCAATTTTATGTTGAAAGATATTAGGATTTATTTGATTCAATCAATTAATTAAATTATCCATGTAGGGGAATAGTTTCAATTTGATTTTTTATTTAAAACTATACAATTAATTGATTAAAATCAATTATATAGTTTGATTGATCCCTTTTAGGCTGATTTTTGATCATTTGATTTCATTATTAATTAATCCCTTGATTTTATTGATTTTTTCACTTTGATTGATAAATGTCCATTTGAAATTATTTTCATCCATTTTGAAGCATTTTGAAGCATTTTGCTGAGATTTGCAGATTTTGATGATACTAAGACACCTGGTCAGTTTTGGGTGTTTACAAATGCCCCTCTTTGAATTGATGTGTGAAGCGCATTGATCCAAAGAAAATTGCATGTCCTGATCATTGATTTGATGCTGATTGATTGATTGATACAACTGCTCTAATTTGAAAGCCTAATTTGATATGATGCACTGATTTGATTTGATGATAAAAAAATTGATTCACAACTCTAATTTGATAACTGATTTGATTTGAAACTTTGATTCACAACTGATAACCTGATTGAAATTTTGATTGACAACTAATAACCTGATTGATAACTCTGATTGAAATTATGATTGACAACTGATAACCTAATTGATTTGATGCAGAATGTGCCACTGATAAAAGTTTGAAATTTTAATGCCCTAGATTTGATATAAAATGTGATGCAGAATCCTGATTTGATAATCTGATGATATATGCCCACTCAAAAATGAAAACATTTTGATTTCCTAATGTAAAATATGACGAGATTAATGTAAAAAGTAGATCCAAATGATTTCATTTTTGAAAACATAAGTTATAATGACGATAAGATCACAATATGCCCCAGTTTGCAAAAAATGTAGATCTAGGTCACATGGGGTAAAAATCTCTCCAAAATTAGGTCAAAATAGCTTAAATAGGTTGAAAACCCCAAATTTACTATTCATTTTCACTTTTGACTATTGAGATATTGCGCTGGTCCTGCTGTGATTAAGAGCAATGGTGGTCCCTATTTTAGAGCATTGATTCGAGAGAGCACACTAGTATCAGAGATCTCCTTACTATGTGATGGGGAGGTCACCTAACTCTCTCAGATTCTTACTCTCTTCTAGGAATCTCACCTGGAATCCTATTCAATTCAGGACTCTCTAAACTCACACTTGAGTCTCTTAGGGCTACTCTCAGACCCTAAGCTGAAGGACTTATCTATTCCCTCTCTCCTAGGTTCCCTACCCACTGAATGTCTTTCTCTTCACTATATCTTACTCTTCATGACTGAATTCCCTACAGTCATGCACCATAGGCTCGCCTAGGACTTGTCTGACCTCTTGAATAGCTTCTCATCCAACAAAAATACAGAAACAAACATAATGTACATGAAGGATGCTTCTTGACTGTCACAATCCATAGCACAGATTATCAGAGTCAAGAAGCACCCATATTACTTAACAAAAACAAAACAGCACTTTTTCAGAACTCTTATAAAAAAAAGGAACACTCAACGTATAGACAAACTCCCCTTTATTAATAATACAGAAGATTACAATACTTTCTGCTAGTCTACTCTGTCTCTGTCAAGAACATAAATTCTCCGTAACTAACTAACTCTCCACTACTTTTTACAGATTCTCCTTCTCTGTTTATCTTCAGCTTCTCCTTGATTTTGTAATCCCTGGTGGTTACCTGTCGATCTCAGACTTCCAGCTGTTCTCTGTTCTTCAAATTCTTCTGCAATCTGTCATCAAGTTTCTTTGCATGGTCGACACTTTGGACAGCGTTCATTATCCGTGTCATTCCCTTTCTGATTTGGCGGTTAAGACTTTTCAATGCCTTCTCCTATCGACATGTCAGCATACTTTATTATTTTACTATTTTTTTTCTTCATCGCATGGTCGCGAGTGAAAATCAATTTTCATGTCTTGATCTGTGACTGAGCGATGACATGCTCATCGTGCTCTCGCAATGTTTTTACTTGAGCTATTCCTTACTCGGTGACTGAGCGATGATATGTAAATCGCATTCCTGCACTGCTTGGCATGAAACTAACATGTTCTTTGTGACTGAGCGATGAGCTCAAGTTGCGCACTCGCTGCACTTCAACCCGAGCTGCCAATTTCTTCGTGACCTTGCGCTGCACTGTGGTCACGCACTCGCACCACTTAACTTCAAACTACCACGTGCTTCAAGACTGAGCGATGAGCTCCCGTCGCACTATCGCACTGTTTTGAAACTGAGCTCATGATTCTTCTGTGACCAAGCGATGAGCTTTCTCATCACGCACTCACTCACTAAGGGACTTAACTTTTAACTAGTTCGCGAGTGTGCGATTCATTATTTTCTGCTCTCTGCTGGTTCTGCAACTTTGCGACTAGAATAAAACATGACTTTCTCATTAGAAGACCATTATCAAAACTGTTCAAAATTTCTGGGGCTAGGGTTTTTAGCTAAACCCTAGGGTGCTCTGCACCATACTCCCCCCCCCTCTCTGAGACGAAAAAATTCAGCTTGAACTAGTTGGCAGTAATGCCGAACTAATTCCATGTCTTCGACATGCTGTTTCATCCAACCATGTAGCTTCTGCTTCTGGTAACCCTGACCATTTTACTAGGTATTCTCTATATACCCTGTGCCTGGTTGTCTTCTGAATTCGAGAATCCATAATTGTCTCTGCTTGCAACTTGGACTTAGGCTTGATCTGTATGTCTTGAACATCTTTTCCCATCTCGCTCTGCTGAATGCTCTCAGGTATCACTGGTCCTCTGTATGGAATCAAATCCTACACATTAAAAATAGGTGATATATCCAAATGATTAGGTAAATCAATTTTATAGGCATTCTGCCCATATTTTTCCAATATTTTGCAGGGACCTATTCTCCTCATTTGTAATTTAGTAGGAATACCCTTCTGTAATCTGGCTTTGTTCAGATGTACCATTACCAAATCTCCAATCTGAAATTGGACTTCTCTCCTTCCTTCATCTACTTTTTCTTTCAATTTCTGATTTGACTCAATCAGATTCTTCTTCACTTGATCATGTATCTCCTTCATAGACTATGCAAAGTCATCAGCATGTCCACTTATCACTCCTTGTCCTTTTAATTCTTTGAGTTCACAAACTCCTCTTGGATGTATCCCATAGACAATCTAAAATGGGCTTTTCCCTATAGTTCTATTAACACTATCATTGTAAGCAAATTCTGCCTATGGTAACACTTGATCCCATGCTTGTCCATATTCCTTTGTCAAGCATCTCAGCAAATTTCCCAACACTCTGTTGACAACTTCTGTCTGACCATCTGTTTGAGGATGGTAAGCAGAACTGTGGGACAGATTAGTTCCCAACCTTCTCCATAAAGTTTTCCAAAAATGACCCATGAATT
>MU223038.1:2162633-2177073 GCA_018584345.1 Thuja plicata | reverse complement strand
GCTCTCAAACCACCCATATACCTAGCAACTTTTACTGCTTCTTCTTCTTGCACTCTTGATCTCATACATAGTTTCTGAAATTCTTCAGTATATGCAGCCACATCCAAATCTTTTTGTCTCAAACTCTACCTCTTCTTATGAAGCTGAATCTCATAGTCTTTAGGAAGATAATTCTCCTTAATCTTTGACACCATATCATGCCAATTGGAAATAGGCCGTTTACTTTCTCTTTCACTTTCTTCTTGGATGAATTTCCACCAAGTTAAGGCTGCTCCTCTCAATCTAGACTTAGCTACTTTCACTTTTTGTGCTTCAAACACTCCTTCACAATCAAAATGATTCTCCATTCCTTCAATCCATTCCATTACCAATTCAGGATCCATTTTTCTAGCAAGTACTGGTACTCCATCTAATGCTTTTCCACTTAGTGCCTTGATAGCTTTCAAGAATGGTTCTTCTAGCATAGGAGGGTCTGTTTCTGGTATGACATCCTCCTCTACAATAGCTTTTCCTTTATTGGAACTTTCTTCTTCTCCAGTTACCTTATCAGCAATATCCTCTACTTGTTTCCTCATTACCTCTAGAGTTTCTTCAAGGAGTCTATTTCTCTCCTTTTGTTCATTCACTTCTTTAGCCAATTCTACATTTGTCACCATGGTTGATTCTTCTACTGATTCCTCAGTACTTTGAAACATTTACAAATTTCAAATCCAAATCTTTAACTTAGCTCTGATACCAATCTGATGGGGAGGTCACCTAACTCTCTCAGATTCCTACTCTCTTCTAGGAATCTCACCTGGAATCCTATTCAATTTAGGACTCTCTAAACTCACACTTGAGTCTCTTAGGGCTACTCTCAGACCGTAAGCTGAAGGACTTATCTATTCCCTCTCTCCTAGGTTTTCTACCCACCGAATGTCTTTCTCTTCACTGTATCTTACTCTTCATGACTAAATTCCCTATAGTCATGCACCATAGGCTCGCCTAGGACTTGTCTGACCTCTTGACTAGCTTCTCATCCAACAAAAATACAGAAACAAACATAATGTACATGAAGGATGCTTCTTGACTGTCACAATCCATAGCATAGATTATCAGAGTCAAGAAGCACCCATATTACTTAACAAAAACAAAACAACACTTTTTCAGAACTCTTATAAAAACAAAAGAACACTCAACGTATAGATAAACTCCCCTTTATTAATAATACAGAAGATTACAATACTTTCTGCTAGTCTACTCTGTCTTTGTCAAGAATAGAAATTCTCTGTAACTAGATAACTCTCCACTACTTTTTACAGATTCTCCTTCTCTGTTTATCTTCAGCTTCTCCTTGATTTTGTAATCCCTAGTGGTTACCTGTCGATCTCAGACTTCCAGCTGTTCTCTATTCTTCAAATTCTTCTGCAATCTGTCATCAAGTTTCTTTGCATGGTCGACACTCTAGACATCGTTTATTATCCATGTCATTCCCTTTCTGATTTGGCGGTTAAGACTTTTCAATGCCTTCTCCTCTTGACATGTCAGCATACTTTATTATTTTACTATTTTTGTTCTTCATCGCATGGTCGCGAGTGAAAATCACTTTTCATGTCTTAATCTGCAACTGAGCGATGACATGCTCGTCGCGCTCTCGCAATGTTTTTACTCGAGCTATTCGTTACTCGGCGACTGAGAAATGATATGTAAATCGCATTCCCGCACTGCTTGGCATGAAACTGACATGTTCTCTACGACTGAGCGATGAGCTCAAGTCGCGCACTCGCTGCACTTCAACCTGAGCTGCCAATTCCTTCGCGACCTTGCGCTGCACTGTGGTCACGCACTCGCACCACTTAACTTTGAACTACCACGTGCTTCGCGACCGAGCGATGAGCTCCCATCGCGCTATCACACTGTTTTGAAACCGAGCTCATGATTCTTCTGTGACTGAGCGATGAGCTTTCTCATCGCGCCCTCACTCACTAAGGGACTTAACTTTTAACTAGTTCGCGAGTATGTGATTCATTATTTTTTGCTCTCTGCTAGTTCTACGACTTTGCGACTAGACTAAAACATGACTTGCTCGTTAGAAGATCATTATCAAAACTATTCAAAATTTCTGGGGCTAGGGTTTTTAGCTAAACCCTAGGGTGCTCTGCACCACTATGGACCTCTAGTGAGTTATTTGAACCTTCTTGGTGCATTTATTGCTCTTTTTGATAGCATTTATTGGTAATTTTGATGCTTTTTAGATTAGATTTAGCAAAATTCTATGTAGGAAGTTTTGATTGATGCTTAGGATAGTTAAATGCCACCTTCATGTAGTTAATTAATGGGTAGGAAGTGTTAAACAATGCTTAGTAATTAGGTTAAAATGTTCACCCCATGTTTGCAATGTTGTGTAGGAAACCCTTTACAAAATTAAGATTTAAATGTCGCGTAGGACAGTTTGAATGTCACGTAGGATTTGCAAATGTCGCGTATGTTGTTAAACAACTCCTCCAAAACTTTGAATGATGCATATATTTTTTCAATAACGCATAGCGTAAAATTATGCTTCCATTTAATCAAGTGACGCATATAATGATGTTTGATGAAAACCTGATTTTAGATAGAAAAAGTTATCTTCGATTGATCGTATGGATAACTAGATTGATTTCCAAGCTAAAAAGATATGATTCCATGATGTTACTTAGTGTTTAGGATACTATAATAATCATACCAGTGAATGTTTGATGTGTCAATCAGATTGATTAAAAGATATTTCAAATTGGTCCCTTCTCAAGATCTAGAGGTCAGGAACAATAGGTTGATGGCTCAAAAAGAGAAAAGATAGATTTAATATGTTTGATTGACTTAGAATGATCCACCAATAGAAAGATACAAATATAATTCACTTTGTTTGCAAAATGTAGGCACATTATCGTAAGTTATACATATGGAATATAGCATCTTGGGTATTCAATTTGGTCGATGAGATGACCTTTCCAGAGAGACGTACGATTGAGACATGTGGGCTTAGATTCCTTCTTGACCTCCCTTGGTTTCAGCTGAACCGAGGTTTATTGCTAGCTATGGTAGAGTGTTCTCACTCTGACCATAATACATTCCATCTATTCCTCAGTGAGATGACTATCATGCTAGAGGGCATATAAATATTATTGAGGATCCTAACCCATGGAGAGTGGGTTTATTATGATCAAGTCTACGATGGTAGCTCATGTAGATGGGTGTTCAAAGTTGACACTATTGATGATGACAACATTACATGGGCACAGTTAGCTTCATTTCCTACTTTTCCAGCTTTGTTAGGAGCAGTGATTGGAGTACTTCTCTTACCAGATAAGAGAGGTTGTGGCTTTTCAGTCGGATGGGGCTGCATATTAGAGGACTTGATTGTGCATCCTTAGAGATTAGACTGGGGATCATGTGTATTAGCTCAGCTATATCATGATTTACACAAGGTTGTTTATAGGTACAGTATGACTATATCTGCAGGTGTAGTTTTGTTACAGCTATGGACCTAGGAGCATATCCCAATTACCAAACCTATATCAACATGAGTGCATAGTCAAGGATATCCATATGCTTTTCTATATGATGGCATGATTGTCCAGCATCGTCTAGGCAAGGTTGAGTTGTAGAGTCAGACTATCAATGATATTGATTAGGTTGTATGGAGACTGTACTTGGGCTATGAGGGATGGAGAGAGGATGATGATGAGATTCCATATATGTTTTCCCCTTGGTGGATGATTAGTCAGTCACCAATATGTATAGAAAGATTCTACTTTGGGATAGTTCTACGACAGTATGGTCATGTTCAGGATATGCTACAGGGTATGGCATTATATGCTAGAGTTTAGGTAGAGCGATCCATATGGGGAGCTCAGGTAGATTATTAGTTTTCATGTGCAAATATCGAGTGGCTAGGCCATATCAAATGGGATATGATGGAGCATGTGGCCAATGCAGGGATGTCTACTAAGTATTGAGAGTGGTTTTCTCGACATAGATTCACTAGATTCACAGATCTGGCAGAGCCAATTCCTAATGTTGATGAGCTATTTGATGATGATGGTGGAGATGGGGATGATGGTGGTGGCGGTGGTAGGAGACCATGAAGGCAGAGAGTACAGAGAGTACCTAGGGCTCCTCAGGTACAAAGAGTTATAGGACCTTGGATGCAGGGTGGACATGTGAGAGCTCGAGGTGGTGGGTTCAGACAACCTAGACAAAGGAAAGTATAGGTACCAATGCAGAGATAGGCTCAGGCTATTCTAGCTATAGCTTGGGCTAGATAGAGACAGAGACAGGTATAGGTAGCTAGATAGGATCCTTTATAGGGTCAGGATCCATAGAGACCAGCATCTCCATAGAGACAGGTATCTTCTTAGATAGATCCACAGGTGAGTGCAACACAGGTGTAGGGTGCACCTTAGATATAGGTGATACCATAGTTACCATTAGCACCTCAGGCACCTTAGGCACCTAAGTGACCTCCAGTTCCTCCTATCATTGATGGCTTAGTGTAGGATGTGAGAGGATTACAGGTAGGGATGACTGCATTTACTGGACACTTGGAGCATGTGACTATGATATTACAATAGGTCTTGGCTATGATGTCTCAGTTACCTATGAGTGCTAGCATGAGTCAGGCACCACCTACCACTCAGGATAGAGTAGGTGATAGGGGTCCTGATGGTTCAGGGGATGGATTAGGTGTTGCTAGAGATGGATGAGGTTCCCCGGCTGGGTCTTGAAATAGATACAGGGATTTTTTTAGTGGCGATTCTTCGCCAATTGGTAAATATGTCCTGTCGGGCATATAGAATTTGGTGAAAAAATGCATAGTGTACTATTTGACCGGTTCGCCCAGATTTTATAAAAAACACGTTAATTGGTCGGGTTGTTTGCCACTATTTGCATGTAATTTCACTACGGTAGTGGGGTTGTTCGCCCATTTATCTATTGTATATTTACTATTATTTTTCACAGGATTAAGGAAGGGGTATTTATCAAGGATCACCATTCACCAAAGTCCCATTATCTCAAGTTAAAATTTTATTTGCACTAGGACCCAATTCACCATGCATTGTAATTCACCGTGTCCCAAATTCCCACCCTATTCGCCTAGTCAATTACTTGGAATTACGTGGGGTTCACCAAATATTAGTTGTTATCATATGCAAATGTCATCCCCTTCGCCAAAATTCAAAATAAGCATTTGTATATAAGGATAGTTTCGAGAGATTTAGGAGTACAAAAAATCAGTTGATTCTAAGCTAACAATTGCGATCGGTAGCGAACCAGAAAGACTACGAGTCCTTAGTATCTTATAATTATTCAAGTAAAATTATATTGCAGCCTTAGTTTGTTGGAGATGTCACAGTCAAAGTTAAATAGGAAGAGGTCTATTGAAGGTGGAGAATCTGGAGATGTCCAAGAGAGGCCAATGAAATGTAGAAAAATATCTTCATACTTTAGTGGGGGCAGACACAATGGTCATGGTGTTGGTCAAAGTGAGGAAGGTACGTCGTCAGAGGAACCTATACAACTTCAAGGTTATCAACTTACACAAGAGTCTATTCAAAAAATTGGGGAACCTAAAGTTGCAGAACCTGATATCTCTCATGAAGATGACCTTGAAGATGAATTTCAAGTAAATAACTAGTACCAGGATGAATCAATTGACTTCGGTGATGATGATGTTTCAATTAACAGTAACACTAAAGGGAGAGGAAAATCAAAAGAAAAAATAGATCGTCAATGGGAGATGTCCAGGAGATTTAAATTTGATTGGGTGAAAAATTATCCATTCATTGAACCCATGGACAATCCAATTCTAGGTGAGCCACCAGTAGAATGTAGATGTATGATTTATAGCTGGAAGTATAAAAAATAAAAGCAGTTGTAGCTTAAATTGGACACCATAGAGAAACGTATTGGTAAGGTTTACGAAACCTCAACTGTAGATGGAAGGGAAATAAAAGTGGTAAGATATAAAACAAAGGAGCAATGCCAACATCAAAGGCATGCTGAGGAATATTATTTGTTTCAAAAATTTAAGACAAAGCCTGGTGAATTTCAAGGTTCTATTAATGCTATTTTTGGAATAACGAAGGTCGAACATCACGCAGGTGGACATAACAATTCTTTATTATAAAAAAACCTTTTCCATTGATGTAAGATCATTGAATGGTCAAAAAACAATGTCCTTAAATGATAAGATGTTTTCATTTAAGTCTTAACTTGAAGGCATTATCCTATCGAGGTAAATTGGTAATGAATAGATAATGATGTCGCAATTCAAACCTATCTATCATTCACAATTAATTACAGCTTAGTTGTCATTACTTTACTTGATGTCATATCCACTCAGCACCATTAATTAAATTTACTTGATGTCATATCTACTCATCGCCATTAATTGTCATTACTTTACTTGAGTTGATGTCATATCTATTATCTACAACAGTTGTTTATAATTTTTAAATTTTTCTTGTCACAACTCACAGTCTCACACGTCCGTTGGATTACAACTCAATGGCCAAAGATGAATTTTGGGCCTACTGTTGGTCTTAAAAATGTTTGTAGCAAACTCTCGGTGGAATCATGACACGTGGTAAGGTACGATCAATCATACCATGTGTCATGATTCCGCTGAGAGTTTTTCATAAACATTTTGAAGACCAACAGTAGGCCCGAAATTCATCTTTGGTCATTGACATGTTGTAATCCAACGAACATGTGAGTCTGTGATGTCATAGAGGTGGGACCCGATGCAACTTCAACATCAAATCAGAACCATTGGATTAAGAGAGATGAACGGTGGAAGGTGCATTTTGGAAGAAATATGATCACATAACTCCTTTACTGAAAACTCTCTCTAGAAACATCACACATGTCATCCTTTGAGAATGACAACTTTGGAGAATGAATTTTTAATAGTTATTTCCAATTATTAAATCGCCATACCAACTATACAACTATTCCCTTAAATCGCCAAGTTTATATGTATTTTTGAAATACATTCGCCACGAAAAATAATTAATTACAATATTCGGAAAATTATTTTTCCATAATTTATTAGTAAAATTTTCCAGTTTTGCCAATTATATTAATAATTTTCCTATTAAAATCATTTGTTTTCGCCATTTTTTTATAAAAATTATATACGGTATTAAAAAATTCACCACCAAATATCTATAATTTGAACCACAATTCGCCATCAATATTAAAAATTTTCCCTAAAAAAAAAATGTGATTTGCCACAATTTTATACTTTTTGGGAGGGGGGGGTTTCTTAAAGTTATCCCTGGATAGATATGAGCTTGATATCGGGATATTGCATTGATGTATCATATGGAGTTTTGATAAGGACTGATTTATGGATCATTTTTTTGATGTATCTTTGATATACAAATTTGTTATATACATTTGATGATGGACATTTATTTATGATGCTAATTGATTGATTTCCCTTTGATGTTGATTTGATGATGACGTGAGATTTATTTATATGCATATCTGCATGATTTCTATGATGCACTTATTTTTATTTATGCTATGGATGCAATGTCTTAGATTATGACATAGATAGATGTATGCAAATGATATTTATGCAACTATATCTATATAATTTTGATCTTATTTTAATGTATGGTTTATGCAATGCAATGATATGGATGTAATACTTAATGTAATGGTAAAATGAATGAAACTATCTTTTTTGGATTTTAATGTATGCAACTTAGTGGATGAAATGAAATTCTAAAAGATGAAGGATAAATGAATAATGATTAATGTATCTTTTCTTTTGTTTTTCGCAAGATATGTATAAATAATGAGTAATGATTAATGCTATGAATGCAAAAGATAATCTCACATAATGATTTGAAACCATTGAATTTGATGTAAACCCCAAAATGATGAACCCCCTTGTACTTGGAAAAAATTACTCTAAATAATTCAATTAATCTAACATGAATATGCAATACAATGCAACTAATGGTCACTAGCGTTTTGTGAAAGAACTACAAAAGAGATATATTTTCATCATTGAGTATTGTGGAACTAGGATTTGATACAATCCTTACTGGTGTCACTGCGACCATAGGAATATGAATATGACTTTCATCTCATTTGGTAACCACTTGTAAGAACCTAGTACAACCCTCACTAGTTGAATGACCAACTATGGGAGTATGAATACAGGTTTCAATGGATTCAATGTTGCAAGTCAATTTTGGTATTAAGATATTGAAGATCTAAATAGCCAAGGTATCGATTTGCGTAAACAAACAAAGGTTAATCCTCCTTCCTATATGAATGTCCTCGATGGTTCATTGATGACCATGTCCTTAGACAAATTCACACTAGTTAATGAATCTCCCTCAAAACAATCACACAAAAGCCAAGAAAACATCATGTCTCCATCATCGCCAATCCAGTCAAAACATCATCGATTAGCTAAAAAGACATGACTCAAAAAAGTCAATGAAAAACTCATCAAAAATTTAAAGTGTATCACAATGTATCAAGATTTTCAAAATGAATTTTAAAAATTTTGATCATTTATGGTGTTGTAATTTTTTAATCCTGATAAAATAAGTCAATGAAACTCAAGGATCATGTTGTAGGATCAAACTATTTAGGGTTGAACAATGATATCCATCAAAGGTTCCAAAATATCTCTCCTCTAAATTCTAAAAATCTACTTCTGTCATGTGATGAAGATGTTACACATTTGAATCCGTTTAGTACCAAAATCCATGATGTTTACCCCCAAGTGATAAATGTGATCAATGTGAAACTTAGGGAAAATGAAACCTAGAATGCAACAATGCAGCTGAAAGGATTTATTGTGACTATGCACAAATGACAGATGTAATGAGGATATGTACAAGATGAGATGGTGAAATGCAATATGTACAAATGTGACAAGGAAAGACCTAAGGGACAAAAGGCATCTATTTCCAGGTTTTCACCTTCTGGGATTATTGCTCTTTTTTCTCTCTTTTTTTTTCTACCAAGGCACCTATTGCTAGGTTTTCACCAAGGCACTTTTCTCTTTTTTATTTTTATTTTTATCATCAACGCGCCTATTTTCTAGGTTTTCACCAACAAATTTTTACTTTATTTTTGCAATGTTTTTGACTTTCTTCATGCTCAATTTTCTCCTTTTTCTAATTTTTGTGCTTTTCATTGTTTTTGGATTTTTGATCTTTCTCATTTTTTTGTATTTTGATTTTTTCTCCTTTTTTTGGATTTTTACTTTTCTCATGTACAAAGAAGATGCTAACTCATCTGATAATTTTTCATCTAATTCTCTTTCATCTGATTAGGTATGAAACCTCTTTAAATGGATGCTATTAATGGGTTCTTGCAACTCATCCCCTTTACAATCAGCTAGTTTGTATGTTCCTTTTCCAAAAGAAGAAACAATTACAAAAGGACCAAGCCAATTTGCTTCCCATTTTCCTTTCTTTTCCATATCTGCTTGATTTTTAGGTTTTTCTCTTAACACTAAGTCTCCCACTTGAAAGGCTATTGGTTTGATTTTCTTGTTGTAGTTTCTTAAAATTCTATTTTGATACAATTTCAAATGATCATATGCTTGTGTTTGATATTCCTCCAACAATTCCAATTGTTGAAGTCGGGCAACCCTATAATCCTCATCCATGATTAATCCATGTAGTGACACTCGTAGGTATGGTATTTCAACTTCTAAGGGTAGAACTACTTTAGTCCCATAAACCAAGGAAAATGGTGTAGCTCCTGTTGGTGTATGAATGCTAGTTCTATAGGCCCACAATGCTAGGCTTATTTGAATATGCCAATCTCTTCCTAACTTATCAACTGATCTTTTCAATATTTTGAGGATGTTCTTGTTTTTAGCCTTGGCTTGTCCATTACCTTGAGGATAGTAAATGGAGGAAGAATGGTGAATAATATGAAATTTTTCACAAAGTTCATCCACATCTTTGTTCTTGAATTTTTTTCCATTGTTTGTAATGATGGCATGAGGAATACCATATCCAAAAATACCCCATGCGAAGGATTTTCTTTGGTAAATTTAATCCACTAGAATGTGACCCACAAATCCCTTCATGGACATCTCTCAAAACTAACCTTGATTTCTCTTCCTCTAGACATCTAAGGAGCATTCCGTCAAGACATTTACAATACAATGTGTTTGATAGAATGGTATAACGATTTGATCGTCTTATGAAATGTCATTTTTGGGCTCGAGTTTGGTCCAAAGGTAAGGTTTGGATTTTAAGATAAGTGTAAATTGTTCCATACCAAGGTGAGTCATGTCCATTAAGAAGGGAAATTATTTGGGTATCAGGTAAGTTAAATACCGGTGTCTCCAACTCTTCCACCAAGAATTCGTACCTCACATTCTAATCAGGAATTTGGAGTAATGAAGCTAAAGTATCCATTGCATCGGTTGCTATATTTTTATCTCTTGGAATTTTCTCAAAGGTAATCAAATAAAAATATTTTTTCCAATCATCCACCATCCTTTCATGTGGCATCAATTTTTCATCTTTGGTATTGTATTCATCATTGATTTGGTTGATGACTAATTGAGAGTCTCCATAAACTTGTAATTCTATGACATTCCATTCCAAATCCATTTTGAGACCTATTACCAAAGCTTCATATTAAACAATATTATTTGTGCAAGGAAGCAATAGTTTGTAAGATTTGGGAATTGTACAACCTTGAGGTGTTATCAAAAGAATTCCCACCCTTGAACCACTTTGAGTATAGGATCCATCGAAATATAAAGTCCATGTCTTTGTCTCCACATTAACAATCTTTGAATTAGGAAATTCCACTTTAATTGGATGTGTAGACTCTAAAGGATGTTTGGCCAACTGATCAGCAATTACTTGTCCCTTGATTTCTTTCCTATCCATGTACTCAATGTCAAACTCACTAAGTACCATCACCCACTTTGTGATTCTTCCTATTAGGGTTGTTTTAATAAGTAGATACTTCAAAGGATCAATTTTTGAAATTAACTTCACTTTATGCATCAACATGTAATGTCTAATATTTTGCGGAACAAACACCATAGCTAGGCAAGCCCTTTCCATGAAGCTATAGTTCAATTCATACTTTATCAATGTTCTACTCAAGTAGTAAATGGCTCTTTCTTTTCCTTCATTGTCTTCTTGTGCCAATAAGACCCCTAAAGATTTCTCCATTGCTGATATGTAAAGTAACAAAGGCTTTCCTCTAATATGTGACATTAAGATGGGTGGATTCACCAAGTATGTTTTAACAATGTAAAAGCTTTGTCACACTTTTCATCCCATGTAAAAATAGTGTCTTTATGTAGTAACCTTGTGAATGAATGGCATTTTTCCACAAATTGGGAGATGAATGTCCTTATAGATTGAATTCTTCCTTGAAGAGACCTCATTTGGCTAATATTCTTAGGAATTTCCATGTCCATTATTGCTTGTACTTTCTTAGGATCTACTTCAATACCTTTTGCAAAAACAATGTAACTTAAGAGTTTGCCAGATTGTACCCCAAAAGCACATTTCTTTGGATTAAGTCTTACTTTGAATTTCTATAACCTTGTGAAGATCTTGGATAATATTGGTAAATGATCCTTTCTTTCATGTGATTTTTCTAGAATATCATCCACATAGTCTTCTAAAAAGGTATGCATCATATCGTGGAAGATGGTAGTCATTTCTCTTTGGTAAGTTGCTATGGCATTTTTGAGACCGAAGGGAATCACATTCCAACAAAAGGTTCCCCATGGGCATGTAAAAGCTATCTTTTCTTAGTCTTTGGGTGAAATTCATATTTGATTTTATCCACTAAATCCATCCATCAAGGAAAGCATAAAATGAGCTATTGTTAAGTCCACTATTGTATCAATGCTAGGTAGTGAAAAAACATCTTTTGGGAAAGAAAGATTGAAATCTCTAAAATCCATGCAAACTCTAATAGATTTGTCATGTTTTGTGACCGGTATAATGATGGATATCCATTATTCATATGCAATTACGCTTATGAATTCAACCTTGAGGAGCTTTTCCAATTCTGCTTTTATTAAAAGTGCCACATGAGGGTGCATCTTTCTCAATTTTTTCTTTACAGCTTTCACACCAGATTTCACATTTAAATGATGCATTATGAAGCTTGGATCTAACCCAAGAATGTCGGCATAAGACCATGCAAAGTTAATTTTATTTTCTTGAAAGAATTTGATGAACTCCTTCCTTTCTGATGGACTCAAAGATGTTTCTAGATGAATAAACTTAGGATCTTCTTTGGTCCCAATATTAAATTTCTCCATTGGTTCAATAAGGATGGGTGATCTTTCATGTTTATGTTCAGGTAGGGCATCCAACCTCTCTTCCTTAGGTGCCACAATTGGGTTTTCACCTTTGGAAACATTTGATATTTTGACTTTTTTAGGTTCTAGAACTACAACATGGTGGTTTTCACCACTAGACCTTTTCATTTTTTTATATTTTTTTTCTTTGATTTTGTGGATTGAGAGGTTGGACCCCTACCTATATCATTATGTCCAGATTTTATTCATTGATAGAAGAAGATGGCTCAACCACATTTAGGTATTTGGCCATTGAAAGGTCATTGGGAAAGTATAATAGGTCATTTGGTTCGAATAAATCCCAATCAATGAGTTTGGGGTGTATTAATGATAAAAATTCATTTGGAAAATTGTCATTCAAAGGGTTTAAGGAAATGACCTCATTTGGAGGTTTGTACATTGTATCACTTAGTTCTATGACATGGGCTTCCTCAATATGTTCCACAAAAGTTGGATCAAAGTCTCCTTCACTAGATTCCTCGTTGATTTCCATGGGAAAGAATACATGTGGATTAAATACAACATTTGAATCACCCCCCCACAAAGGTAACCAAGGCTCACCTATCCATTGAATAGTCCTAGATGCTTGACCTATGTTGGATTCTTGAGGTTCACTTGACACTTGGGTAGAATTCAAACCTTGATGTTCATTTTCTTGACTTGTAACATTGGGAATAGTTGCATATGTGTGAATAACATCAACTTCTATGTCATGACAAGACTCTCCGGAAATACAATCACACTCATAATCCCTAGAGTCATCTTCACTTTCAGAACCAACCATGTGCAAACATTCATGGGAATCATGCATTGGACTTGAACTTTCTTCTTTATGTTGAAAACCTATTATGACTTTCTCTTCTTTTGCTCTCCAAGCTAGTTTAGTGGGTTCTAATAATCCTCTATTTTGAACTCCTAAGGGTCCTCTTCCCTTATATCCCATTTTTGGCATGATTTGATACCCTTTTCCATATTGATGGGTTTGAATGTTGATGTGTTGTACCCTTTCCATAGAATTATTTGAAGTTTCCTCTTCCTTATAGATCCATTGTAGTACTTCATTATCCTCCTTCTCTAAGGCATATTTATCACCCTCTCTTACAAAATGAGAGTTGTATTTATGAGGGGAATGAGCACTTGATGGCTTCCCATGTGTCCTAGGGGAGGTTGGTAAATCAAATAGGGAAACAAAATATTCCCCCACTCCCTTGGAGTTGATTTTACACTATTTTTCAAAGGTGTGGATCAATTCACTCATCTTTTGATAGTGATCCATCTTAGCTTGTTCTCTTTCTTCCTTGGTAGGTTTTGAAGTTTCCATCTTCAATGTAGAAGTCTTAACAGAATTATCATGTGAATTTTGATCCTCATAACTCATCTTTTCCTTTCCCTTTGTTGTTGTAGTTGAGTTAGTTTGATTAGGGTTTGAGATGGAAGTAGCATTTGATGTCAACTTTGAACTTTCCTCTTTAGGTTCTTCATTAGTATCATTAGGGATGACTCCTTCCCTATTGTGAGGAATAAATAATTCATGACTTGGCTTCAATGTGTTGCAATATTGGAAGGGATTAGAATCTCCTCCGATTGTGATCTCCTCACCTCTATGTGGAAATTTTATGCAATGGTGATAAGTAGAGGGTACCGCTTGCATCTCATGAATCCAAGGTCTTCCCAATAGGATATTATAATTTAATTTCGTGTCAAGAAATTGACATATGGTATAATTTTTAATAGGTCCCACTTGGATAGGTAAAACAATCATGCCTTTTAAAGAATTTTCTTTCTCATCGTAAGCTTTAATGGTGATTTGATTCTTAGGGTCAATGGATGATCCAGATATCCCTAAAGAATTGACAAGGTTTAATGTACAAATATTGAGACCAACTCCCCCATCAATGAGAACTCTCTTAACCCTATGCCTTTGGAGTAACACTTCTATATACAAGGGAAAATTTTGAGGATGGGTAATAGACATGTCATCTTGTTCAGAGAATGAAAGGCAATGAGGAGCTATGAGATGTCCTACCATATTTTGAAACTTATCCTCCTCCAAGGTTATAGGAACATTGGTTTCCACTAGGGATTTTT